>JAHBCN010005355.1:0-56206 GCA_019359885.1 Listronotus oregonensis
TTTGAGCTAATAAAATAACCGGTTATAATATATGACGTGGCGTTTAGGCTATGGGCAGCCACACACATAAGGTATTTATATTCGACTGTGCCAGCCGATATAGATTGTTATGATGTCTTTTCAAATTTGATAAGAAATGGAGTTAGGTACACGTATTGAAAATAAGGACAATGCAGAAGACTAATCACATAGATCCAAAAAAAAGTGGTGTGTACTGGGTGTCGGACTAAGATTTTCTGGCGTATTTTTTTCAGCTAAACACGAATTTAAAGTCAAAATTGGGGGTCAAACAAAAAAAAAATCGAGAAAACCCCAAAAACTATATGGTACATTTACCGGCAGAAACCTGCTACCACGAAATGTTTTGACTACGACTATACAAACTATAAGAGATACGAAAAATTTTATAAAACAAAAAAGGAAGCTTCTCAAATTGTCTATTAAAAGTTTTATAAACTTTTTTAATAAGATAAATAATAAATGAGATATAAGGGAAAATGTAATTTTGACAAAAGATTTTAGTCCAAAATAGAAAAAAAATATTAATGCGACTTCTGGTTTTTTTTTTTTAATAATAAATTACTTATTTTATTTATGAAAATCTTAAATCACCTAAAATTTGCAGAAAAAAAAACTCAAAAATAAAAAATAATTATTTTCAAAGTTTTTCAGAGGGTTTAACTTGAAAAAATCCTGAAAGTTCTTTTTATTATAACTCGGAAAATATTGTATTTAGACAAAAAGGTTATTCTACTTAAATTAAAGGTCTTGTAAAAATACAGAGTTTATGTTTTATAAAGTTTTGTGTATCTTATTTAGTTTTAATTTAAAAAAAAACTATAAACTATAAACTTGTGTTCAGCGAAAAAAAATACTCCAGAAAATACAAGTAAGACACCCAGCACACACCCCTTTGTTTTTGGTGGGCCAGTATTATTTATTAACGTGTATATTAGAAAATAAATATCATAGCAGAGCGCCATTACTTTTAAAAAAAAACAAATGTACATCATTTTATGTATAAATTCAATATCCATCATTTATTATAAATTAAAAATAAGGGCAAAAAAAAAAATACTTTAAGACTTCATATTATAGTTTATAACAAAATAATTTTGACTTGATAAAACTGAACCAGAGAGATCAAAAATTAACAGAAACTGGCAACATAGTACGGAAAGCTACCTTTTTTATTTATTTTCTTATTATAAATGAGCGTAATTGCACATGGCTGTATAAGGTTAGATATTTTCGTAAATTTACCTACTTGTCAAACAAGAGGTCTAAACAAATGGCTCACACACATGCCAAACAAATAACAATAAAATTAAATTAAGACCAGAAAAACATTGATTTAAAAAATTTAACGAAATATTCATTTTTATTTAAAGACTTGTGGTTAGTCAAGGTAAGAGTGAGCTTGTTGTAAAATATTAAAATGTATAAGACGTAATGCAAATTTCACAGTAAGTATATGATTTTTTAAAGAACCTAAAAAATTTAAATATAAATGTTATAGGTATATACCGAGTGAGAATAAAATCACTAACAAGCCTTTTATTTTCTTTAATCAAAATATGTCTTTTAATTTTTGGCATTATATATTTTGTCAAAAAATACAATTTTGTATATAATAACATTTGTTTATCACTTTCAGTTTATGCCAAAGTAGCGTAAATTTTTATATTTTAAATATAAATAATACCCTTTATAATTTTTAATATTTAAATTCTACAAGACATTCGTTTGTTTAAAAAAAAATGATTATTGAAAATATTTAAACCGCAGAAACAAATAAATACTATAACAATTTAATATGTTTAATTTAATTATTTTTGGAGAGTATCTACTAAGCTTACAATAATACTACTTTCGGCTTTAAAGAAAGTGTTCCGATATTTGACTTGGAAAGTCTAATATTTTTTTTAACATTTAAATAAAACCCCTTGTATTGAACATTAGATTTAAATTAGGTGTATCTTTCTGAACATTTTTATTCTGGGAGACTTATAATTTTTAGACGGGAATCCGTTTGCTTTCCCATGTCATAATATTTGGTCGTTCAAACAGTTTGAATGGCCAGTTTTTTGAAAACCTACGATAGGTATAGGAAACAATACACGTTTTATAGAAGAAATAACTTTGGGATTTTTAATTTTAAAAAATATACGGGGTGTTCCATTTAAAATATAAAAATTTACGCCACTTCCGTTTTAACCGGATATAAGGCGATAGGCAGATATTATTACATTCAAAAGCGGTATCCGATAACCCAATTTATTATTCTTAAATTTAGAAGTGGTATGTTTTTTTTAAAAAAAAAAAAAAAATAAAAATGCTTGGAAGTAATTTCATCACCTGGTATAGACAAAAATGATTTTTGTCTAAAATTTTCCTATATTTTTAACCAAATATTTTTTAATGTTTAATATCTTGATCTTTAAATCCATTATTAAAGGTCTAAAGTTCGCAGTTTGGTTTCCATCACCTCTGTTAATCTACTGTACCCAATTTTAAGTTGTAAATTTAAAAGTCTTTTGCTAAATAAAAAAAATTTTGAATGAAAATATATTAAAGATAAACATTAAAATATTATAAAAACTTTAAAAGTATGACCTAAATTTAGATAAGAATAATATCCATCACAAAAATAGCATCAATATTTTTCAAATTAAGAAAAAATACAAGCACATTATCATACTCCCTAAAGTATTGTAAAAAAAAAAAGATTTTAACTTAAGATATTTTCTATTTAGGGGCTAGTCTATTTAAAAAGTGAGTTTTCTCAAAATATAGTTAAAAAAGGGTATGGAAAATATTGCGATGGCTCAACAGTGCAATTCTGAAAAATGTTCATTCTATTTTTCTGCAAATAAAACTCAATTGTTACTAAAAAAAAAAATGAAAAAATACATTGTTTTTTAACAATAACTCAAAAACTATACAAGAAAACGAAAATTGCAAAAAAGATCGTTGAAGAGAAGAAAATTTTTAATAAAAAACTTGTTACTTCCCGATCTTTAGCCTTAATATTTATAAGATTAATTTGTTGCTGAAAAAGTCTTTTTGGGATAAGTATGCCGCCTATTTACTAAGTACCGCATTTAAATGATTTCGAGCATTTCTTTTTTAGTTACATTAAATGTATAAATAAAATAAATTAAAATATATAATGTTATAAATACCAAATAACAATATTCTAAAATTAAATAAATAACTAAATCAATATTTAAAAATGATAAACTTCATCAAGTCCTAGGTCTTCCTGGATTGTACCAGTACCGATGCTGCTTACTTCGTTGCACAGCTAAACCAATGCTTTGATTGAAACTTCGGATTTTTGCATTGTTTTTTTTTGCAAATTTCATTAATAAAACCCTTAGCCAATTCCCCAAAAAAACCAAAAGTTTCAACAGCAAAAGGAATGAAGAAAGCGTTCTTCAAACTCATATTTTAGATGTTTTTATTCTCGGCAATACAGCAGCCCATCAAAATTAGAAGTTTGGTCCAGATAGGATTTTGCAAGTGTATGGCTGCAAGTAGCGTCCCAAAGTAATTGTTTTCCATATTTCCGGGGATTAATGCCCTCCATCTCCCGTTTTCCATCCTTCTGCAAACTGCAGGGCTCTAACACAGAAGGATTTTCAGCTAAAATCAGAGCTCTCGTGATAATGTCATTTATCTGCTGTTCTAGAAGAACGCCCTCGCTTTTTTGCAACAAATTAGGCCATAAATATCCATTTTCGCCACAAACGCAGGTGTGCCCCCAGCCCGGCGGGAAGTCTGAAGCGATGGAAATATAATGTTTTTTATCTAACAAATTTTCCAAAAACGAAAATGGAATGCGTTAATCCAAGCATTACTTTCAGGGGCCTGAAGAGCAAGTAGACGTGCCTTATCTTCCCTTGTCTGGCACATGTTTAATATATTTGTGACGAGCTTGGGAAATTAAAATCAAAATCTTTCTGTTTTTTTTGGTAATTCTTGTGGTTGATTTTGTAGATTGCAAACAGATAACCATCACAAAAAAATTGCTGAAATCATTATCTACTGTCGCAAGAATATAGGAAGGTTAAATTTTGGAAAGTAAACCTGACACGTCATTTATTGAAAAGGCAGAAATAGACAGGGTGGATGTATCTCTTATTCCAAGACCTCCAAATTTTACTGAAAGGATGCTTTTAACCAAAATTTAATTTAATATCACAATTTGTTATGTCTTGAACCAAACTTTGTAATACATTATCGAAATTACAAAGTAATTCTGGAGATTTCAACAAGGTACACATCTTAACAAATAAGACAATCAAAGGTATGACAAAGGAATATTTTAGTAAATAATAGAAAAATATGGGAATCTTAAGTTTTAATTTGGTGTTAAGAGATTTTAAAAATTCTGTCTTTTTATTAATTGGTATTCAATTTTCATTTGCCCAAAAGCACTTCCTAATAAATTAAAATTTGAAATGGGAATTTCTGACAGGTTAGGAACAATACTAAAAAAATTGATAGTATATTGGGATGATCTTTAGATAAAACAGTTAATTCACACTTATCAAAATTTAAATTAAAACCAAATCTTTACTTTCTCTGATTATTTTATGAAAATTATCTAAAACCGATTTTTGGGTTTCCAGCAAGGTGTACCTCATCTAGATACCAAAGATTTATTTCTGTATTTAATGATTATATAAGTGGATGGTTGCTAAACTAAAAGAGCTGGTCCAGAGGATCTCCTTGTTGGACACCTCTTTGAAAAAAATATTTGATCACAGTAAGAAAGTAAACTCGGATTATCGTAACATTTGGGCTATAAATGGTAAAATTCGGTAGATATTCCTTACTCGCGATAAAATTGTTTTTCTATTTACCATATTAAAAGCTTTTGATAATCTTTTAAAATAACTATCTGATTCTTTAGGATAAAGAAGAAAACGACGTATGCATTGCTTCTGCTCCGCATTTTGTTCCAAAGCCAAGTTGATATGGGCGAAAAAGGTTTCCTAGCCTTCATAAATACGAGCATATTATCTTGCTATTATAAATAACTTCATCTTTTTAAAAATAATAGGTTTCTCCATAAAAAAATTTACAAATATCTTTTGGAACTGAACCTTGAAATAAATGGATTATAAAAGACTTAATTGACGACAGTAATTTAAAAGAATGGTTACCATGCTCGTCCTTACCAAGTCCTTAAGATGTCTTGGTTTAATGAATCTATACCACCAGAAGACCCAGGACGAAATGAAGAAATGCCTTTTTAATTTCATTTTCAGATAAATTAAAATTAAAATCAATATTTTTAAAGAAATAATCATTATCTTGTTCGGATACTGGATGTTTCTTTTTCAGTTTTTCAAAGGTCTCTGCATTTCTAGGTGCGATAGTATCATCTGAAGTAAGAATTCGGATTGCATTTCTAATATCTCCATCTGCATACATTTAAATAATTGTTTTTTAAAGCACTAAATATTGATTTAAAAAATTTAATAAATTATGGTGTTATTTCAACATTTAAAGTACGAAAGTCCCATTAAAAAAAAGATTTAAATGAATATTTAAAAAGCTAGCCTATTGCTGATTAACTATTTTCTTTCATACATTCGTCGTCATTGAAAGCTGAGTAATTGTTAAAATAATTACCCTTAAAATTTTTAACCTTTTGAAGTCCTTTTTATAAGTGTACTTATAGACATAATAAACAAATTTTAAATACATTTATGACATCATTTTATTAAGTACACTTAAAGAAAGAACTCCAAGGGGTAAAAAATTTATAGGGTGATTATTTAAACAATCATTCAGATTTTAATGAAGATAGCGGTATGAAAGAAACTAGTTAATTAACAATAGGCTTTCCTTAATTGTTGAAATGACACCATCATTTAAAAAAAAATAATATTTAGTGCTTAAAAAATCATTTAAATGTAGTAAGCCCTATAGAGGTGGCGTACTCATGCCGCGCGCCCTATTTTAAAAAACAAATTAAAATTATAAATAATAAAGCTTGAAAAAAATTTTCTCTCTTTTTTGCATTTTTTGCTATCTTGTATAGTTTTTAAGTTATCATTAAAAAACAAAATGGCTTTTTTTGTTGTTTGTTATTAAAAATTGCAATTTTTATTTGCAGAAAAAATCTTCATGACACATATCTCAGAACTGCCATCCTCGTCGAATGAGCCATCGTTCATATTTTTCGAACCTTTTAACTATTTTTCACAGAAAACTCACTTCTTATGGACTAGGGCATATTGATGAATTTCCAACTTATCATTTAGCTAACAGTATGGCATTAATTGGCTTGACAGGTGCCGCTATATTTGTTTAATTTTGGGCGTTTAATTGATTTATGCCGATTAAAATATTATGATATTAAACGTGATTAAAAATGCCTTATTATTATCTAAAAATAGAAAAATATTTAAAAAAATTATTTTAAACCTAATTTTCTTTAAGTAATAATACACAATAAAATTTTAGAACAATTTTAAAAACATAAATTTATGTAATTATTAAATGTATCTTTCTATTACGCTAAAACACATTAATAAGACACATTTGGCCTTATAGCCATATTTAATTGCATTTTTATTACATTCTCATATAGGAAAAACATTTTTAAATGGAGTTGTATAAGCAAATTCCTTCCACATCTAAAGCCAATAGGGTTGGGCTTCTTAATAACCCCCAATCCAATTAAACAACAACAATTAACTCAAGATTGACCTAAGATTCCTACAATGAGAAATAGTGTCTAGTCAACCAAACAGTTAGTTAATTATGCCTTTAGTTAAATCCAGGAATGATCGGCCTGGATAGTGATCGATCTTTCGGTGTACCGTACATCATTGTCTTGGTTGATTTATTATCCAGTGGTCAAGATAAGAAGTCGACCGAAACTATAACCTATAATAGGTATGTGTGTAAAACGCGCAAAAAGAGTTACTGCAAAAATACTATATTATTTTATATGGACTAAAAGTGACACTTTTAATGGCGCGCTCGTGTTTACCAGATAAACAAAGTTAGGTTGGTAAAAAAGAGCAAGCCATGAAAAGTATCTTATTTTTTAAATAAAACATGCCGATTTTTCTTCAAACGTTGTAAATAAAAATAATAAAAAAATAAAAAATAATTATTGTTAATTGTTCTTAGTTTGTTTTAAATGTGTGTTTTTATTTTAATGTATATTGTTGTAATAAGTTTTTATTATTTTTATTTGGGATGAGTTCACTCGGCTAGCTGTTGTTAAAAAGATATTTTGATTAATCAGCCCCTATTTATGCAAGTACAGACAATGGGCGCCAGAACTATGGAGTTCAAAGGAAATACAACAACAAAGACGAAAGTAATGAAAGTCAAAAATAAACTCAACAGGTTTATTTAAAAGGTATCTTATTATTAATTTAACATAATAAAGAATTTAACCATTGGACATGTGAAGTTCTTATCCTTCTTAAATTAAACAAAAATAAAGAGAGATAAATACATTTCTAATTTGGAAAAGCTTATATGAATTAAAAGGTTTGTGAGATAATGAAATGTAATCTGATAGGTAAGTGCAAGCAATTTAGAAAAATATTTTTATCATATACAAAAATAAATACATACTAGTATTAAAGAAATAAGGCAATTTACATAAAATAATAACCCAAAAAAAAAAATTGATTAATAAACTGATAACCAGTGGAGATACTTTATATTTGAGAGAACAAAAAGAAATCTATTTATCATTAAATTTATGAATCGAGGTATACTGAATTTAGAAAAGAGTTATTAAATTGAAATTTATTAAATTTAAGTTACAAAAATGATTTTATGAAGAAAAGTTTTAAATTTAATAAGAAATAGTAATGAAAATTTAGATAAGTTAAGATAAGTTAAAGCAGCTGAACTAACTCAGTGTGATGTTACTTAAATGGATAAGTTGCAGTCCCTTTTAGGCATAAAAAAAAATGTAACTCAATAAATGATCGGTGGTTAATTTTAAGCGGGTGGAAACTAATTTAGTATGATGTAAGTTAAATTGATATGTGCAGTCCTTTACAGGCACAAACAAACAATGCAACTCAAGTTTAATAATTGGTGGTTATTAAATTAATCAGCTGAACTAATTATCAGTTTGAGGAAGAAAAAATAATAAATTTAATTTGCAATCCAAAATCTTTGGACAAACAAACAATGGAACCCAATAAAATTATCGGTTGTTACTTTTTTTTTTGCATATTTAACATATAACAAGAAAATTATAATATAATTAATAAAAATTAAATATTAAAATTTCAGAGATTTATTTAAATTGATAAGACAGTAATGATTAAAGCATAAGAAAATTTAATAACATGATAATTTAATTAAAAAGTTATATAACTGAGCACCAGTACATGGCCATTGCACTGAGCCAGGCAAAAATTATAAGAAAAAGGTTAATTTATAAATGGACTTATCTCTTGATTTCTGGAACTCCTAATGGAACCAACCTTAACTCCTTCTGGACTGGACAACATTTTGCACCCCAGAAAGACCACATGGCCTATGGAAAGCTGAGGATTCCTTCGCTGGAAACAACCTGCATTCATAAAATACAAAACCATAAACCGCTTGGACTTTTGCCAACACGACCACGTGGTTACGTACAACTCAGAAATCCATAAAAACTTGGAAAATTCCTTAAAACTCCAGTTAAGGAAAGCCCATAAAGATAATATTGAAGAATGAAAAAAAAACTCAACGTAAAATATACGATGAAAGCCTGAAACAAAATGGTAGGTTTTGAGATAAAGAAACTAAAAATTGACAAAATCCCGACTTACCAGATGTTATGGCCCAAGAATGTCTTTAAAATATCATAGAGGATGTTACATAGGTTATAAAATTTAAAAATCCAGTTTAAAACTGCAAAAGCCACAGGCTAAGAAAAATAATCAACTATGCACTAGCAGACATTCTGTTTATTCGATTAAATATGCAAAAAACCTTTCAAATCAATCCGGTATTTATCACCTCGCATTCCATAAAAAATTAGTTTGAAGGTCTTAGGTGGTATGAAACTGTTGCCTGTCCTTTTGGGAAAATTCAAATTACAAAACGAAGATTACTATTCAACATTGTTTGGTTATTTAATGAAATTTCAAAAAAAAACCCAAGTGTCACATTTTTTAAAACATAACCTATCACAAAACAAAGGATTTTATTTTAACTGACTTAAAATGTATAAGTCGAAAACCCCCCTATTCCAATCAGAAAAATCAATACTTGGATGCTCCTGGAATGTATCGCATTTAAACGCTTTTACCGGGTTGTTTTTAAAAAAGAATATTTAAGTATTGATGACTTAAAATTTGAAATAAGTAAGCTAATATTATAAATTACTGTGAAATTAAAATAAGGAAAAATTAAGTTGTGGAAAAGTTATTTTTAAGTGAAAATTTAAAATCCTTGTAACAAACTAAAAAGTTTTTTAAAATTCAAATTTATAAAAACATCTCTTTTCAATAGTATAAGCTTAAAACTGTAATTTTTTTTTTTTTTTTTTTTATAATAAAATTTTTAAAAAAACCTTTTTTTTTACCACATCCTTAATTTAACCCTTAAATGTCTTCCTTTTTTATGGTCTTCCTTTTTGTTTTTTTTTTTTTTTAAGTGCCTGACGGACCCCTGGGCGTAAAACGTTGTCCCCGTCTATTTATGTTGGTTAGGAAATTTTTCCTTTATATAATTTTTTTTGATTTACTTTATTTTGTCAATTATTATTACGTGGCTAAAACACTTAGTTTGTAAGGCCAAAGCTAGAAAGAAAAACATCTCTTTTCAATAGTAATAATTATTAAAAATATGTGGGTTCGTAAGCCGGCTTAGACCGGTATCGGTGAATAGTTGATATAGTAATATAACATAAAGCTGTCAGTGGACGCTGTCAACAATAATTATTTTTTTAAAATTGCGTCTTTCCTTTTTAATTTCGTATTGATAAGCAGTTATTGAGTAAGTACATTTAATATTGAGTAATAAATACAAATTTTAGTTTTGTTTTAGTTTAATAAATATTGAGTTGTTGACGCTTGTTTTGTTGTTTGTTTGTATCTATGTTGTTATAAAAACATTTTTTCCTTCACCGGAAAGTGAAAAAAAAAGCTCCGGCGATGGAAAAATAAAACTTTGCGGTCGCCTACACAGTCGCGTAATGACGAAATTACTGACGTTAAAGAAAAAACCTTTTTTTGTTTCTTTATGACCATGTTATAAAACACAGAAAAGAAAAATAAAAATATTGTACAATATTTAAATTCCACCTCCTCAAAAACCAAAATAATCACCATCATTTAAAATTTTCAACAATTATCCCTACTTGGGGTTTAAAAATTCCAGAGAAGCAAATATGAACACACAATAAGTATTTCTTCCTCGTACCAATGCAAAATTAAGTACTTTTGTGATAAATAAGGATTTTTAAAAGATTAAAAATGCATTATTAAAGTCCTTTGAGAGGAAAATTAAATTTAAAAATTTTAAAAATAAAAAAATAATAATTTTAAGCTATAAAAGTATAAAAAAACTATTTTTCATTAGTTTTGGTAAAACAAAACCCCTTCTGTAGTTTTTTAATTAAAGTCACCCCTTTAAAGAAACGGTAATATTTGCTCGTAGAAATAAAGGAAATAAAACTACATTTATTTTTTGTATAAAGGACTGACATTTTATCCTGTTCATGTTAGTAGATCTTACCTCTCCAGTGGTTGAACTATCCCAAAACTTAAAAATATTTCATTTTTCATAAATCTTCATTAATTACGAAAATAAAATTTTGCTTTAATATGATGAAAAAAATACTGCAATCATTGTGTTTATATTTATTGACAAAATATAATTTATTTCGTTTTTAGAAATTTACAACCCCAAAATTTTTCGGCGTCTTTTAGGGACTACTTTAATTAAATAATTTCTAAGTTATAATAATTTTGCAGGTATCTTATGGAAAAACCAAAAAAGGTAAAAAGCTGGCATTTTACGCACATAAAAAAATGTCAATTAAGGCGAAAGTTATCTTTTTACTACGCTTTTATTAGCTTTGTCACGGTTAGTTTTATTTCTACGTTTGTTTTTAATAATTTAGTTTGTTTACCTTAATGCAGGTCGGTTTTCATTTTTTGCAGTTTATTTTGGCAAAGGCTCCAAATTTGATTGTAATTGCCGGGTTACTTCTGTTTTCTATCGTATTTGGTATTCTACCTTATACTTTACGTTGCTTTACCCCTCGTAGTATTATGTACTAAAAAAAATTAACATTGTTATTTGGGCAGCGTGGGTAGGCAACTCAAAATGCGTACGGCGAAAAATTTCTAAATTAGCAGCGATGCGCGCCCACTGGTGATTTTGAGAAGGACGAAGGGTTTATCGGCCATGTTTTACGATTGGCCTTTCCGTCATTCTTCAAGCTGTGAACTGGAAAATTTGCAGCTTCCTGATATTCAACCATCTTTATAGGTTTGTGCTGCAAATTTCCCAAAAATCTTTCCCGATTTAACACCTTTGGTTTTTGTGAATTTTGTTGTTTTGCGTTGCCTTTTGGCTGTTTCGGGAAAGAAATCTTCATTGCAGGACTTCAGTTCGACGCCGAAGGGATCACGTGTTAGTGAAAAATACCCCTTAACATCTTGGGTAAGTTCTTCAGCTTTTCTATTGAGTATTTTCCATATAAAACGGTACATTAATAGATTTATTTGGGTTTTCTTAAGACGCGCTGGTGGTTCGAGGGATTTTCATTATTTTTTTTATATATTACGTCATGCGTTGGGCAAGTCGAATTTCAGTAGGAAATTAATTATTAATTACCCTAATTACACCAATTTAAGGGGTTTGTTGTGGCCAATTTATTGCGAAAATCGCAGTTTTATTGAATTATTCTTTTTTGTTTTTTTGACAGTTACGTTAATTTTACGCTAATTAGCGTTAAAGTTTTAATAAATGCCGTTAGATGGCGCTGGTGTATAGATTCTTTGTCTCTTTTAGTATTAATTAATGGGTTAAATTACCTTCTTTTTGGTAATAAATTTTAATTACTAAGTTTTCTTGTCATATTTTTTTTTCTTTTTGAGACTTTTCTTCAGGGTATAAGTATCTGGGTGACTGTTCGAGACCTATTTATTATTTAATTTATTATTTATTATTTAATTTATTATTTAAAATTCAATTTAGTAGGCCGGAGAGGCTTTTGTTATACTTAACAAAAAATTAGTTTTTTTTTCCTTATTTAATTATCATTTATCAATGATATTTAAGTTATTTTGATTTTGTTATTATCTTCTAATTCTACAAGATAAGTGTTTTCTTTTAAGACAAAAAAAAAAGCAAACAAGTAAATATATCGTGATTGACCTATTTAAATTATCAGTCAAAAACCTACTTATTATTTGTTTTGCCAAGTAAAAATAAAGATCAATAAATATGTTTTGGGCTTTTACCTACGATTAAATACAATCGTATGGATATAAATATTACCTTTTTATTTTACACTAGTTAAGTGATTGTTAATTAACTTTTGGTAGCTAGGAAATATGTTCTTTTTTTGTCCAATGGAAAAGGGCATATTTTTTGTAAACTAGTTTACTGAAACAATTTTGTTTTATGTTGTCTTTACTTAATGGGATTGTTTTTATGATTAATTAACGTTGCTTACTTAATAAGTAATTATTTTTTTTTACTGAAAGGTCTCGAACCAAGCACCAGATTTTAAAGTTTCTTTTATTAACTTTTTTAATGAAACACATACAATATGGTTTGGAGGAATTTTTTGGATTTTTTTTAAAGTCGCTTAATTATCTTACGTTTTATTGGGTTTTAATTAGTATTGAAATTTTGTAGGTTTCTTCGGACGGGCCATTTTTCTGCTGGGCCATTAATTAATTTTGAAACGGTTTTCGTTTTGGTTTGGAGGGCCATCAATTTGGTAAAGTTTTCTTGGGACGGGTCAGAGATAGTACCAACTGTTAATGTGTTGTTTGTAGTTTTGGACACCATCCCTCTTCGCGGTGCAGTGGCTGGCACCTGCCATCACTGGATTCAACAAAACAGGCAACATTAAAATTAATTTACTAACAATTTTCTTTTAACACTTTTCAAGAAACAATTTAGGACTCTAGCTTTTAAATTTTTACCATATTGATATAGATTATTTGCGCCCCTTTCTTTTATTTTATTGTAATATTTTTTTTTGGTAAATCTTTATATTTTTTTTGGTTTTCAAATGTTGCACCTGGTTATTATATTATTTTAATGAAATAATTGTAAGCGGTATCTATATATATTTTAAGTTTTATATTTTTTCAATTGTAGACTTATATCCGTAATATTTCCTCTTTTCATCTCAATATAGAAAATTTAACAGTTATTAACTGAGCGCATTACCTTTTATTTCGAATATATATATATATATATATATATATATATATATATATATATATATATATATATATATATATATATATATATATATATATATATATATATATATTTTTGGAAACTTTTAAATTACAAATTTATAATAAATTATATTAACTATTTGTTTAAATATACTGTTTCATTTGGCTCGCCTAATGTCTTTTTTTCTAATGTTAATATTGTTTATTAAAGTTTTTCTTGTCTTTGAGTGGTAGTAAAAAGTTGAACGGAGTTCCCAATTAAACCTTGGAAGGTCTCTGCTAGGCCTGGCACCAAAAGCAGTGGCGCCCAGTTTAACCCCCCCTACTCTCCGGCAAATGAGTTAGGGCATTTTTGCACGCTCTCTCTGCTACTCACCTTCAGCTTTACTGTACCTTAGCTATTTATTTGTTATTAATTTTATTTAAAAAAAATAAATAAATTAAAAAAAAATATTTTTTTTAAAGGCTGCCAACGGCCAAATAAAAGTTGGAAAAGTGTTTTTAGGCTAAAACACTTGGGCTAAAGCAACTGCGTGACAGCTTCATCTGTCTGTATTCATAAAACGAAATCAACCTAATTTTCACCAATTTCAAGAAGTCAGATTAACTTGAAAATTTGTGTAGGGGTCAAGAACCACTGACAATACAATTATTTTATGACTTTGCTTTAATGTCCTGACCAGGATCATCAGAATAAAAAATAAATAACACAAAATATAGGTTTATGTTGTAACGGTCCATACTACTCAAAAAACTTGTCCAACATCTGGCCTGGACAAAGACACGAAAAAAACCTTAATTTGTTAGACTAAATTAATACTTTAAATATTAAATGTTGATATCTATAACGAAATTTAAATTTTTGATCATGGTCACACCCATATTTTTATTCTATTCTTTCGTGGCAGTATTATGATGTCATTGAGTGATACTAATATCAGTAGGTCTACAAAGGTTTTGGAATGTAACAAAATTTAAAAGTTATTAGAAAGCCGTTTGGTAATTATACATAAAATCTTGTATGTTATACGTACATTACTTTTACCATAAATAGCTTTTACTTTTAGGAATTGTTAATTTGATAAAATATTTTAGGGGTTATGATAAGATTATAGTAAGTTAATGCTTTAAATAATTAAAAAAAAACTCAAAATATTTTTTGAGATAAACTACGTATTAGTAGTTTATGTAAATTTTAAACAGCTCTGCAATCGTTATAGAGTTGTCGCCAAACACGAATACGAGACATCTCGTCTCGTCTCGTCTAGAACCATTTTATCTTGTCTCAGAGCATTTTGACAAGCTCAGACAGGACGAGACGAGACATCTCGAAAAATTTAATACTTAAAACTTAAGTGAACTAATTGTTAATAAATCTCCAACAATATATTTCCAGTTCTTAAGAATTATACAGGTTGTTTAAGATTTAGTGTTACAAACTTCGACAGCAGTTGGATCTTGCAAAAATAAGTTTTTATAAACATAGATCAAGAAATGCATCGTTTCAGAAATACAGGGTGTGAAAAAAAAAGCTAAAATTAATTGCTTTAAAAAGTATATCACCCTGTGGTTTTATTATTTTTTAATTATTTTGAATATTTTACTCATGTACATATTTTCCTATAAGAGAAGTGGTATTATGGAAAAATTACAGCGGAAATTCCACGTCGTCTAGGCAACGTGGTTTTTCCACTTACTGTCAAATTGACCATACCTAATTTTTAAATAATAATGACGGTTTGTTAAATTAATATTCAATTTTTAGTTAATAAAACTTTATCTACGTTTTTTGATTCGTGAAATATTTTCCTAAATACCGCCTGTGCTAAAATTAACCAGATAATTTTTACTCATGCGTGTTTTCTTTAAAAATTTCACTCGTCCCTCGGACTCGTGAAATTATGAGAAAACCCTCTATCGTGAAAAATTATCGGTAATTTTTAAGCACTCGTGGTTTTACCCCCCGATAAAACAACTTAAAAACATTAATTGGTCTCTTGATTTTTTTTTAAATTTTGCTTTGCTTTCAAAAAAAAAAAAAAAAATTAAAACCGATTTTTTAATACCCTTTTGAAAAGTAAAAGTTTTACTTTGTCTTAAATAACAGAAAAAAGTTGTATTTTAAGTTGTTTTATCAAATAACTGTTTTAAAATTATGTACAATTAAAAGCTTCTTTTTAACTTTAGGACCCTGCGTTTTTCAATTTTGAAACGATGCACATAGACTTATGTTTATAGATACTATTTTGCAAAAACTGCTGTTAAAGATTTTAAAACTATTACTCAAACACCCCGTATAATTATAAGAAAAAATTCTGGAAACATTTTACCTGATTTGTAATAGGTTTATGACTTATGTTCTTTTTATCTTTTAGATTTTTATTCTATTTTGTAGACAATTTTATGTCACTTATATGTTCTATATTTTAATTTTAAATAAAAAACAAATTATTGGGTTCTTTATTTTATTTTTAGTTGCGTATTATGGGTGTCCGTAAAGTCTGAAATCACCAATTTTTTGAGAAAACTACACAATTTTAAGAAAAAACCAATCCGTCAACTTTTATTTTACAAGGCGTGTTATAAAAAAATAAAGGATTTATACAGTGTTCCAAAAAGGAGATGCATTATAAATGGGACAGCCCGTATTTTTTTTTAGGTATTTTGTTTTTAGGTTTTATTTTAAATTTTTTCATTAGATGCCCATGCAGAGGGTTTTTTTAAATGTTTTCTATTAGTTAAAGAATATCCGCTGTTATTGTTTAAAGGTTTAATTTTAAAAAAAATGCATCTTTCTTAATAAAATCCCCTTTTTCATCAGATTTAGCAATTAGTTTGTAGGTATAAAATTTTTTCGGGGTTTAGTCAACGTTGGCGGGTAAGTAATTTAATGCCCAAAAAAAAATGTGTAAAAATATGCTTATGTAAGTATAAGGTATATGGTTAAATAGTATTTAAATTTTAATGATATTTTAATTAGACAGGGCACCCCTAAAGTATTTGGATGCTTAAAAAATTTTTTTTAAATTTAAAATGGGGAAAACCCCTTTTTCCTACTAAAAATTTTTAATTTTGGTTTTTAAATTTTTTCAATTCTAAAATTCCCCATACCTACTTCATATTCTATCCCCCCAAAAATATACTTAATTATTATGGAAAAATTAAAAAATGGTAAAAAAATTAAGTATGAACATTTCTAAATTAAACTTTTGGGAAATTTAAAAATGTAATGATAAAATATGTGTGTTTCTTAAAAAAAATGTCTTTTTATCCCCCACCTTGTGCACTATGCAGACAAAAAATTTTTGTTTAAAAAAATGTCCCTGCCCCAAAAAAAAAAAATCGACTGGCCCCAAACATTTTTTTTAAACAATTTTTTTTTAAATTTTCCCCATACATTACTAATGCACTATATATTAAAATTAATTTAATTGAAATAAACCAAAACAACTCGAGACAAACGAGAAAAACAGAAAAAGACGAGACAAACGTTTGTTTGTCTCGTCTCGACCCGCTGTCTCGTCTCGAAATATATTATCTCAAATTTCGAGACGGGGGGGAAAAACTTTTTTGTCTTGTCTCGTCTATACCTCTAAATCGTTATTATACTACTTATTATAAAAATTGCAACACTCAGAAAAAAAATTTTTATAACCATACAAAAAAAAAACAAAAATTATTTAAGTAGGGTAAAATAATGATAATTTGAAGGCAGCCGAGCAAAAGTAAAATTTTTATTTAGCCTATTTTTATTTCTTGTTGTTGTTTGGTTTATTATCCCCCAATTTTAACTTAAAACCATGAACTGCAGAACAGTTTAGTTTTTGGTACTTTACGTATCAAGAAATTGCTGACTGTGTTGGACGAAATCTCTACGGTGTTACGATGTTGCAGACAGGAGGGCAGGAAGAAGAAACATGAATGCACGTCAAGATCACTATTTAAGACTTTTGAGTTTTAGGAACCGATTAAGCAGTTCTGGACTTATTAGAAATAAATGGTTTAGAATTGTTAGCCGACTTTTGTCCATGTCTTCAAATTTTTATTCAAATTTAATCATTTGGGCTGCATTCCTATCGCCCACATCTTGTACTACTATTGACAGCGCAGCATCGTTCCAAAAACTTGAATTTATGGAATCAGTTTACTGGCAAAGAATGGAATTTGGTAGTCAAAGCCCTCAAAACTTTCAGAAGGCTTTGCGGGGAAAAATAAATTTGGCATTTTCGGTTAAAACATTCGTTTCTTGGTTTTGGGAATCCGGGAGAGAATGGCACTCATAGTGTGTTGTTTCTTACGGTGGTATAACCATTATTAAAATTTCAAAAATATTTAGGTTTGATTTACGCCAAATGTTTATCACTTAAAACAAATGTATTTATATACAACCCAAACTTTGGTTCTTTGATACATTATTTCTAGGTATTGCAATTTTTATAATAAGTAGTATATTTAGGCTCTTGTAAAATTAAATTTTATTTAATACGAACCATGGAAAATAACTGCCAAAACGCTCTGCTTTGACATTTACCGTGCAATATACATACACGTAAAAATGTGTACTTATCAATATGTCTTATTACATAAATATATAACATTACCTGGAGAAATCATAAACGATGCCATTAATAGTCACCAGATGTAAAATAATAAACCCTTTTATATTTACTTTAAAATACTCATGATTGTTGCATATTGATAATAAAATATTCTGTTCTGTTTAGAAACAGTTTTCAGTCTCTTTTATTGACAATTTCTCAGTAACTTGCTTTATTGGCAAATGATGCTTTGATCTCCACTATACAAGTTGCAATTAGCCAACAGTAATTAGTTGTGTAACAGCAACAAGTAAACAACAACCAAGCTCCACTCAGCTGGAAAAAAGAAATGGTAAGTAATTAAATGGAAAATTCTGCGAATAGAAACTAGCGGTTTTTAGTTTAGGTAATGAATGTTATTTTTTAAAAGTAACTGTTGTTTTGCTTACGCCAATATTTAATATAATTTAGTTAAGTACTTTTTTTAAATTAAAGCTGGCTTTTATTTAATAGCTATTTATGTATCAAGGGCGTTACTGGGACTATAATGCCCTTAAGGTCGAAATAGATTTCGACCTGATGGGCATTATAGTCCAGTAAAGCCCGTGGTGCATACAATGCTTTATGTTTTACCCAACAAAGAGTTTTTCAATGACTAATTACATTATTTATTCGCAATATAAAAAATAAGTTGCACCTGTACCTGTATGTACAACAATCTGGCTCCAGGTCTTCGAACCCTCCGGGGTGTTAAATTTAATAAAGAAGTAAAGAGCTTTCTCATTGGGGGAGCCTTTTATTCCGTAGAAGAGTTTATTGAAAACCGAAGACCTTAATATTGATGCTTACTTAACTATGTCGTTGATTTTGTGTTTATACTGTAAGCGACTAAATTCCACTTGGTATTGCTTATTCAGTGTACAGCAATTATATTGATGTCTAGCTGTAATTATATGTTTTTATATTTATTTTATTTATTAAACTTAACTTTGTATATTTTGTGTTGTGTGTGTATGTAATTAATTTCTTTATTAAGTTTGACTTTGTATTTTATTATGTACTATACAACAATCATTATGTATTTGTTTGAATATATAAATTTATGTGTGACGAACCTATGTACTACAATGTACCAAACAGGCAATAAAAGCTATTCTATTCTATTCTATTCTATTCTATTCTAACGTAAGTAGATAATGACTGGTGTTAAGTTTGACTTTGATGTTTTGTCAGTTAGTCAGTTGGCATTTTTATTTAACGATTTGCTCAAAATGGAAGAAATTCCAAAAATATAAGAGAAAAGGCCATAAAAGCGACCGAAAATTTTTGCCAGTTAAATCAAGGCAACAGTATGATCGGATATGGCATATTTGGTATTTGGAAAGATGCGAACGCAATTCTTCAAATAACCGAAAGGTTTTAATGGCATATTTCCAGGAACTGGTAAGTTATTGATTTTATTTTAATACATATGTTTAACAAACTTTATTATATTTAGTCGGAAAAATACAGTCCGAACTCTCTCTGGACCAAGTATTCCACCCTAAGGTCTACGTTGATGGTCTATGAAAATATAGACATTTCGCAATACCATCGTCTCATATCTTTTTTAAAAGTTAAGTCGAAATGATACGTCCCGAAGAAGTCTAAAGTTTTGGAAGGAGAACAAATATTAAAATTTATTAAGAAGGCTCCTGATGATATCTACTTGGTACACAAAGTCATATTGGTAATGGGTGTTTTTGGAGGTTTAAGACGAGATGAGTTGGTCAAAATGACCATTGATGACTTTGAAGATAGGGGAACAGTCTTGGTTATAAAGGTACCAGAAACTAAAACTTCAACTTTAAAAAGTTTTACTATCATTGAAGAAGATTTAGGCGCTTTAAATTTAATAAAAAAGTACACAACATTAAGACCAGCTGGAATAAAGGAGCGAATATTCTTTCTTACCTATAGAAAGGGTCGATGTACAGTACAACCCATTGGAAAAAATACCATAGGAAGCGTCCCAACATTGATCGCAAAATTTTTAAAACTGGATAATGCAGAAGCTTACACCGGCCACTGTTTGCGTCGCACATCGTCAACTTTACTTGTTGAGGCGGGTGCTTCGTTTGAAACGCTAAAACAACATGGGAAATGGAAAAGATCTTCAGTAGCTGAAGGATATATAGAAGAAAGTATTTCATCCAAAAACAAAGTAGCCAATTCCGAGGTTAATTCCGTATCGACTATTGAAAATTCTTTAATGGACTGCTCTTCTATACAAAATAGCGTTAGTGCTACCACCGCTGCTACCATCACAAAAAACACCGACCATTCTATAGTGGGATCAGCTACATTTTCCGGGACATTTCAAAATTGTAATTTTTATTTTGGAAATAAAGTTTAATTTTAGTATTGTTTAAAGAAAAAATTATTTTTGTATAAACTTGATGTTTATTGAGAGAAATAAAATTGGATAAGCAATAAAATTTCCATATTAGCGCATTAGGGCATTATAAGCGGGCATTATCATAATGCCGCTTATAATCGATCCAAGTCCTAAAAATCTGATGATCCTGTTGGGAGAGAGATCTTTCACCTCCCCCGGCAACAAGATGTCATTGTCGAAGATTGCAAATCTTAGCCGGGTCAGTGCTGAGCACGAACACAGTATGTGTTCTGCCGATTCATCCTCCTCCATGCACATGCGGCACTCGGCGTCTTCCGCTAGACCGATCTTGTGCATGTGGTATTTTAATCTGCAGTGTCCCGTGTACAGTCCCACTAGAGTTTTAAGGTGTACCCTTGACTGCTCCAGTAGTTTGACAGTACATTGTTGGTTCGGTGTGCTTATGAAGGCTTCGAGTGTCTGAGACCAAGAAGTCCATACCAGTACCGAAGATTTTCTCTTTGTGTCCAAGCTGATATGAACTGCTTGGCCGTTCTATAGGATATACCGTTGACCGGTTCCGGCCCTGTGAATTTTGTTTCCGCCCCACTTTTGGTAAGGAGGTCGGTGGATTCATTACCCTCTAAGCCGGTGTGTCCAGGTATCCACAGTAGTGTAGCCTTATTGTTTTAACCCAGTTTGGTCAGCGCATCCTTTCAATTCAGACGGTTTTCGATTGCACCGGCTGGATTCAAAGCCTTAAGAGCTGCTTGACTATCGGAGAATATTTTAACTGTTTCGTGTGCAGTGCCGATCAAACAGCGATTTAGCACACATCTCAATAGCAAATACCTCCGCTTAAAATATGGTTGCCAAAAGTGCCCAGGCTAAAGAAAAACTCTGCCCTCTATTCATATATTCCAGCTCCAACATCCTCCGTGGTTTTGGAGCCATCGGTGTACCAACAGATGTCAGCCCGGAGCAGGTCGGTCGTTTTTCGACTCCAGTTCTCCCTTTATGGGTAGACTACACTGTAGGGCCGGTTGTAATTGGTTGCTGTAGGCATTATGTCTGAGGGCACTCCCAGTCTGTCACAGGTCAGGACATTCCTAAGAAGACTGTGCTCTCCATATGACACGCCTGCGGTTTGTTACTGACCGCTTGATAGAGTCTGTAGGTTGCTTAACCATAACAACCACGTCCTAATAAAAATAAAAGCGAAAATATTACACCTCCCGAAAATTAAAGGCGCCAAAAAATACGTCACCTCAACAAATGAACATCAACACTTAAAAAAATGAATAATTTAACTTTTTTTAAAATGAAACACCCTGTATAATTTTATTTTTTATAGAAGGTTTATTTGTCTTTTTTAAGGGTATAGGTTACTGGCATTTTGTTTAGCCACTTTTAAAATATTGAAACAAAAATTCCACCGATAATGATTTCAGCAATTGTTTTGTAAGATGGTTATCTGTTTGCAAAGATAAGGCACGTCGTTGCTCTTCAGGTCCCTGAAAGTAATGCTTAGATTAACACTTCCATCTTCGTCCTTGGGAAATTTGTTAGATCACAAAACATTCCATATTTCCATTGCTCTCAGACTTGGTCTGCCTGTGTGTGGACAGTACATGGCTTAAGCTGCAAAAAAAGCGCGGGGCGTTCTTTTAGACACAGATAAATAACATTATCAAGAAAGCTCCGATTTTAGCTGAAAATCCTTTTGTGGTAAAGCCTCTTGGAGTTTACAGAAGCGATGGAAAACGTGTAGATAGAAGGAGCTTAATTCCCTGGAAATATGGAAAACAATTACTTTCGGACTCTACTTGCAGCCATACACTTGCAAAATCCTATCTGGATAAAACTTCTAACTTAGTAAATGCGGCTACTCGTCTTGCCGAGAATAAAAAACATTTAAAATTTAAAGAGCTTAAAGACCGCTTTCTCTCTATTCCTTTTACTGTAGATACTTTTGGTTCTTTGGGTGATGAGGCTAAGGGTTTTATAAATAAAATTTGTAAACAAATTCCATGCAAAAAATCTCGAAGTTTCATTATTAATATTTATAACAATATTTATTTTAATATATACAAAAAAAAATTAACATAACATCCTATAATAATTGTTTAAACTGCAAAATTCCATTGATAATAAAAAATTTTGCCTAGGAAAACAAATAATTTATAATTAACTTGAAAAATCCTAAAAAATACAAATTTTTGTATGTAACTTTCACAATTTTTTCTGCACTTAGAAATGTTTTTTTCTTAGTTTACAATTGATCGCATTAAAAACAATACGGACGGGTTCCTATTAGGTAACATAGTTTTATTTTTAATTTTTCGTTTTAGTATGCTTTAATTTTTGACCTGTCATAATCCATTTTGTGTTTTAAGTAACCCTACAAAAATAAATCCGGAGGGTTTAAATCGAGGTTATTGGGAGGCCATCTAAGAGTGTCATACCTTTCTATACAAAAACCTTAATTCTCGTTGAGATACTAAGTTAAAAAAAACGTATAAACAAATCAAATTGTTTGTTTTTCCATCCAATGCAGATTTTTACTCTTACTTAATTTTTTAAATCAAAACCTAAAAATTTTTAAAACGGCTAAACAAGCCATATATTTTTTAAAAAGAGGATGGATAAACCTTTTATTTTAAATAAAAATATACAGGGTGTTCCATTTAAAAAAAGCAACATTGTTCAATTTTTTTAACTTATTAATGATCATTTGTTTCTTTTGTTATGCTTAAAAAATAAACCCTGTACAGGGTCTTTGATTATTCTAACGTGGCATTTGGAGCCTTAATTTTTAAAGATAGAAAAAAATATTTTATATAATAATTGTAGTTTTTTTCCATATTTTCTTTTTAAATTATCAGTAAAAAAATATCGCAATTAAATATTGGAAAAATATGAACAACTCTAACTTTTTTAAATGGAACACTCTGTATATTATGCCCTAAATCTAAAGATATTTTTCTCAATTTCAAATATATATATATATATATATATATATATATATATATATATATATATTTATATATATATATATATATATATATATATATATATATATATATATATATATATATATATATATATATATATATATATATATATATATATATATATATACATTCATAATATTTGGTATATTTTAAGGTATTTTAGCAAACTGCAAATAAATGGCAAAAAAGTTTTATATTAGTATCAAGAAAGCCATGAAAACAATAAAATTGTTATGTTGCTGAATTTGGTGAGAGATTGATATTAAAAGTAGTCAATAGAAAAAGTATAATAATTATCCTGAAAAAAAAACGAGGATAACCAGATCTTTGTTTTTATTTCGTGCTACAATCATTTTCTTTATTTTGAAGTTTTCACTTAACTTTCTTACTATGTATTTAATAGAGAGACGTTAAAATTATTATAACAATTTTATTGATAATGGCTTTCTTGATACTAATATGAAATTTATTTGCAATTTAATTATAATTTAAGCTAAAATATAGCTATTATATTGATTTATAACACATTATTGTATATTTTAGGAGAATAACTTTTTAAACTTTGTTATAGTTTGTCCAAGCTAACATTTTTGTATTGGCTTACATATGCAAAAACAAAAATAACTAGCCTCAACGTCAAAATCAGCTGATTGGCATAAATCACCCAGTAATGGATTAACGGCATTTCAATTTTTGCATTAATTTTTTTGTGTTTGAGTGTGTTATTTCGTGTTTTAAAGTAATTAGTGAGATTAGAGATTACTCTGCAGTGTTTTTATTTTTTTTTGTGTGGACCATTTGACATTTTTTATATTTAATAATTTATTTTATTTTGGACTAGGTTTTTATTTTTATTGGTTTAAGAAAAAACCACTAGAATAGATATTTTTTAGTGTATAAATCACAATGATTACTGTATTTCCAGTTTGGAAAAGCTTCGAAACCCACTTCAGAGCTGTGATGAGTCGGAGGTAAGAAAATATAACCTAATAAATATTTTTTGAAAAATGATGCAATCAGAATAGTGATCTTACAAAAGGTAAAATAACTCGTTTTAAGAGTATCATAATTTAAAAATACATCCTCAGATGTGCCAAATATTTAAGATTTAAATATATTTATGAATGTATTTTTAGGATCGCATAGTGGCAGTTGCTGACAATATAAGAGATGCTGATAATATGAAATTTATAAGTAACTTAGGCTTAATGGAAAAACCACAAGGAAAAACCAAATGTGCAACGCATGAGGAAGGAAATTTTCAAGGTTTCATGGAAAATGAAGATTTAGGAAAAAATAAAAATCTTTGGGTGTTTCTCGATGAAACCTGGATCTTCTCGAACAGCTCTTTTTGCAGGTCTTGGCAGGATGACGATGTATATTTTAGTGGAAAGGTAAAACATTCTAATGACTAATTATACCCTAGAAAAAAAAATGTACTTTCCTACACTTCAGGAAAAATTGAAGGGCCCTTTTTTTTAATCACAAGGTAAACACTTTAACAATTCTTTAATAAAATTTTGTTTTGCCTTATAAATTATCACAGTTTTACAAAAGCTTCCTCTTGCACTACCGATAAGCGGTAGAGACCTGTTTCTCTTTTAGGAATATTTTTACAGCTTCTGCTCGAAGCATTAGCTGTTATAATTCCTTCCTTTGTATATCCCAATTAGAGCAAATTAAAAGAGTCTACTTAGATGCATCCCTTTATTGTCCACTTCACATTTTCCCACTTTTTTCCCACCTTCATCTCTAGGTTTCGATACTTAAATCTTATCAGTATTTACATCTGACTTCACTCTAGACACTGGTAGTATGTGAACACTTAGACTTTAAGCATAAGGGGTATCCTGAGAAAAATACACATATATGACAGATTCGGTAGATACCTCAGTTAGGGTCTCTTTCATACATAGGACATATGATTAAACCTGTAGCTCTTAGACAACATTAAACTACAGAACACACTTGCTGCATTCTTATGAAACATTAAAGTATATTTAATTAAAAAACTAATGAAATACTTATATTTTCCTTAGATACATTATTCTACATGCTGGTTCAAAAAAAGGATTTGTTGCTGGTGCCAGTAGAAGTTTTAAATCAAAAACAAAAACAGGGAGATTACCATGGCGAGATGAAAGCTGAAAATTTTTAGAAGTGGGTTAGAGATGATCTACCACCCTAATTTAAAAAGGCCCTTCATTAGTCATTTTAGGTAATGCCAGCTACCATAGTAGGTTGTTAGAAAACTGGCCATATAGTGGCGGGAAGAAAGAAAATATGGTTAAATGGTTAAAAAAACGAAATATTCCTTTTGAAAAATCGGCGACAAAATAGTTTTTTGTGGTGCCTGATTCAGCGCCTACCACAGTCTTCCAAATCTTATGTTGTCGATGCTCTTATTCAGGAGGGTGGTCATCAAGTGATGCGCTTGCATCCATATCATTGTAAATTCAATGCTATTGAAATGATATATATTTAAAAATAATAAGACATTCCCTATTTTATGGGACCACATTATTAGTATATTAATAAGATAAATGGTAATAAAAATCATTTAAAAAGTTATCTTCTTTTTAATTTTAGCTTTTCTTTATTAAACTACCTTACTGCTTTTAATAAAAGCTAAATATTAAATGACTATTTTATTTAACACATAACATCAATGACCACAGTAGTTGCCAAAATGCTTGAACTCACAAGCAACCATTTACAGTCCAGCTGCTAATACGTCAAACCTACCACTTTGTCTGCTCTCTTATCTTAAAGTGTCACTGCCCTTCTAAAGCCTTAAACATGCCCTTCCAACGTTTTTGATAAATTTATTTTAAAAAGTATAAGCATCTTATTTTGTTAATGATACTTTGACTAAATAAATGATTATTACTGTTTTGTTTTATTTATTTTATAATTTAATATAGGAAGCAGCTAATGAAGTTATATCAGATGAAATAAATCGATTTAAAAGGCATCTTTACAAAATTGTAAATTTGCATAATAAGGGATATTGAACCATCCCTTAAAGTGAGATATTTTATCAGGATATTTCAATTCAACTGTAAAAGTTTGCCTGCAAATATAACAAAACATAACGGGTCTGTTTGATATTCAGAAATAGTGTACACTATTTTACATTTTTACGTATCTAAGCGCTCTAATTGAAGGTGTATTTAAGAACTAAGTGTGTACAAATAGTGTAAACTATTTCTAAATAACAAACACTTAATAAATAACTATTAATCTGCGCTAGATAGGCGAAAATGATAATTTTTAATAAAATATTATGGCCAAACATCAAGCTTTCACAATTTATGCAAATATATGAACAGCAAGAAAAAAATACTGGTGAATTTAGTTATTGTAATCTAACAACATTTTTTAAGATATTAAAATTTTGAAACTCCTTCCCTCCCGTACGCTCCTGACTAAAATTCTTATATTAGCCAACTTAAATCTGAAAAACAAAATTTACTAATATGTAGGGATATTCGCATTGCCAACCTAAAAATGTTAGCTTGGACAAACTATAATGGTATTTTTAATATATAAATATTGTTTTTCACGATTAATATAATGGTTATTTAAAGCCAGATAAATTTAGTTACTTCTTAAAAAAAATCAACTTGGTTTAGAAATATTGTGTAAGGTCATATACAATGTAAGTTTTTTTATAATATTCGTGACTATTTTGTACTCTATTAGTAAAACGTTAAAAACTTCCATAGCTGCTTCCGTACTATTATATTGCTTACGAGGTCATAAAGTGAGTTATAAAGTTAGGAACAAATTGGTTTAGAATAAAAATCATCGTAAGAAATCCATAAACTGCATGTGAACTGAAAAAGTAAATCAAAAATGGCGCGCAAGAGCACGAACTATAAAAATAAAAGTTTAGTTTTGTTAGAGTACATTGTTGTCACATTTAGTCTAGCCGACACGTTATGTGTTTGTTTAGTATAAATGTCGCAGACGTATTGTAGAATTAGGTTATATTATAATACGCCTAGGCATTATATATATTATTATACTACCCAAATCATTAAAAATATTACAATATGACTAATGATTTTAGGCGTATGGTAATAGGCCTGTAGTCCAATCATTAAAAGAAAAAAAAAGGTTCATTTTGTAATTAATATTAACAGATATCATACTACGCCATGACTTTCGAAATAACCTGTAGATTACTAAAATCAAAAATCCTACCAATTTTTTTTCAGATAATTTTTTAAAACAATATTATTAAAAAAGGGCCTTTTTTCGTTTTTCTTTTTAATATAACAAAAAGTACTGGGTATATCACTTTACTCATAAAAGACCTTTTGTAGAGAATTCAAAAACCTACAAAATGGTTTTTGAAAAATCCTGATCCGACCATTTTTCACCGAGAAAAGCCGGAAAAACGCTTAAAACAGGTCGTTTTCAAAAATTCGTATCTTCGTTAATTTTGAATATTAAGGGCTGATCTTTTGGAAAATGATAGATAATAACATATGCTTTGAGCTGCCGAAAGACGAAAATTGTCGCATTAATAGTTTTTATTGTATTGCACTATAAACAAATTAGGCCCTTATCTTGCAAGTGCCCTGAATATTAGGCAAATGGTCCGATTTGAATTTTTAAAACGGCTTTTTAAAGTTGAGATTTAGAGCTACAAATTATATATCTCACATTTTCATATAAGTTTGGCGAACATTGTAAAAAATGCTTGTGAACCTGGCGCGTCGAGCGAAAATTCGCAAAGGGGGCACCCAGCAGCGAATATACTTTTCGGTCGCAAATTTTTGCTCAACACGCTAGGTTCACTATTTTTATTAAAATCAAATTAATATTGCATCATCAGCAGCATCAAATATGCCTCGTGCCCTAATACACCGGGGGCTATTTTAAAAAAGAACATTGGACAATGCGTTTTTGTGGTGTTTTTAAAATAAATTCAAAGCATTTTCTATGATTAGTTTTATGTATAAAAATAAAAATGTCAATAACACTAAAATATTGGACTTCCATTGTCTTTATTTGTTAATTGTTACACAACGTTTCGGTTAGTGATGTATCTCCAACCGTTTTCAAGTAATAGCTTAAAACTATTCCTAAAAGCTACGACTTATATACTATCCCTTGTTCACCGAAGCTTGACCGACTTTTCACGGTTGAGCAACGGCAGCCAGATATTCGGAATTTCTACACTAGGTTTGCTGAATACATTTTGGTTGTTTACAATAGTTGCAGCTTCTTTAAATTTTCATTTCTTCCAGTGGCTTTCTTTATGAATGGTTTTTGCTTCCGACCATTGTATGCGGTGTTGTTTTGACCAAGCGTGTTCGGCAATCCCTGACTTCGACGTTTCACCTCGTTCCGTATGTTTTTTGTGTTCTTTAACTCTTACTTCGAGAGGTCTCTTTGTTTCCCCGATGTATACCTCACCACATTCACAGGGAATTTGGTATATACAGTCATTGTTTGAACATTATTGTCTGGTCTCGTTTTGGTGAGAATAGTTCTTAGAGTAGTTTGGGATTTAAATGCCGTTTTAATATTGTACTTATTCGCGATTCTGCGGATCTTTTCCGAAGTTCCTTTAATGTATGGAATTGTCATGAATATTTGGTCACGTAGAGTCTCGTTCATGTTAGAGTTTCTTGTCTTATTTTGATATTTTTTGATTGTTTCGTCTACTAGTCTCTCCTGTATCCGTTCTGCTTAAGATCCCCAGTTATGTTACTATTTCCTCTTGCAGGGATTCCCTACTATTGCATAAGGTCACTGCACGATTGAATAGAGTACGTATAACCCCTGTTGGTTTCGTTAGAGTGATTAGAATTCTGGTGTAAATATTGTCCAGTGTGGGTAGGTTTTCTGTATACCAAGGTTTGTAAATGTTCATTATTTCGTTTGACTAGAACGTCGAGAAAGGGAAGTGTCGAATTTTGCTCCTTCTCCATTGTGAATTAAATACAAGATCGGAGGCAATTCAGATGTTTTAAGAAACCTTCAAGTTCTTCGTCATTACCTGTCCATACAGTAAAGTATCGTCAACATGTCTTAGCCAAACTTTTGGTTTGATTGGTGTAGTTTTAATTGCGTGTTCCTAAAACCACTCCATATAAATATTTGCTACCACTGGGGAGAGCAATGAACTCATGGGAAGCCCATCAACCTGTGCGTAGAACTCATCTTTCACCTGAAAGTAACTTAGGACATAAAGCTCCAACAACTCCATCACTCCATCCAGTGGCTGGGGGGTGCGTTCTACTAGTGTTTTATCTTCTTTAAGCTTAGCTCGTATAATGCTTAACGATTCTTCTACTGGTACGTTTGTGTATAGACTTTCTACATTAAAACTAACAAAAGTATCGTTTGGTCCTATTTCTACATTTTGACCAATCAAGAAAATGACTAGAGTTTTTAACAAAACATGGAGTCTTACCGACCAGTGGTTTAATTAGGTAATTTACAGGATCTTAAGGAAATACAAAAACTTTCTGACCGATGAAAAGAAAAACTTTAACACCACATAACAGTAAACCTCCTCATCTCTATGGACTACCGAAAATTTACAGGGACAATACACCCTTAAGGCCCATCACCAGTTCTAGAAACGCACCCACGACTGCATTGGCAAAACACCTTTTAGACCTAATTAAACCACTGGTCGATAAGACTCCATCTTTTGTTAAAAACTCTAGTCATTTTCTTGACATCCTCAAAAATGTAGAAATAGGACCAGACAATACTTTTGTTAGTTTTAATGAAGAAAGTCTATACACAAACGTACCAGTAGAAGAATCGTTAAGCATTATCCGAGCCAAGCTTAAAGAAGATAAAACACTAGTAGAACGCACCCCCTGCCACTGGATGGAGTGATGGAGTTGTTGGAGTTGCCTGAGTTCTATTTCAGGTGAAAGATGAGTTCTACGCACAGGATGATGGGCTTCCCATGGGTTCATCGCTCTCCCCAGTGGTAGCTAATATTTATATGGAATGGTTTGAGAAACATGCAATTAAAACTTCAGTAATTAAACCAAAAGTTTGGCTAAGATATGTTGACGATACTTTTATTGTATGGACAGGTAATGACGAAGAAATTGAAGGTTTCTTAAAACATCTAAATTGCATCCGACCTTGTATTAAATTCACAATGGAAAAGGAGCAAAATTCGGCCTTACCTTTCCTCGACGTTCTAGTCAAACGAAATAATGGACATGTACAAACCTCGCTATACAGAAAACCTACCCACACTGGACAATATTTACACCAAAATTCTAACCACTCTAACGAAACCAAACAGGGGGCTATAAGTACTCTATACAATGGTGCAGTGACCTTATGTAACAGTAGGGAATCCCTGCAAGAGGAAATAGGTAACATAACTAGGGTTCTTAAGCAGAACAGATACAGTGAGATACTAGTAAACGAAACAATCAAAAAATATCAAAATAAGACAAGAAACTCTAAGAGTAAGAAGTAAGAGTTAAAGAACACAAAAAACATACGGAACGAGGTGAAACGTCGAAGTCAGGGATTGCCGAACACGCTTGGTCAAAACAACACCGCATACAATGGTCGGAAGCAAAAACCATTCATAAAGAAACCCACTGAAGAAAAGAAAATTTAAGGAAGCTGCAATTATTGTAAACAACCAAAATGTATTCAGTAAACCTAGTGTAGAAATTCCCAATATCTGGCTGCCGTTGCTGAAGTATATAAGTCGTAGCTTTTAGGAATAGTTTTTAGTTATCACTTGAAAACGGTTGGAGATACATCACTAACCGAAACGTTGTGTAACAATTAACAAATAAAGACAATGGAGGTCCAAGATTTTAGTGTTATTGAAACCATTACATTGTCTAACACTTTCAAAGAAAAATAAAAATGTGCTTCGACAAACTATTTTTACAACCTGTCTAATAAAACAATAAACAAGGAATAAGGCGTTTAATGTGTTACAGTCGCATATCCTTTTATTCTTCTGGAAAACGTCTTTCTTAAAATGCCTTGCTTAAAAATCGCCTTTTGCAGATTTATCAGTCTAGAAAAGCTTCAGATCTGGAATAGCTCTACGAAGCGATGTTATATTTACTTTGACAGCGAGCGAAAGTCCGAGAGCTAGTGAACAATTTAAAGTGGGTTCTTAAAACTCTTTAAAAATTTGTGTAATTGTCCTGGAAGGACCCCTAAACATAGAAGTCAGGGTCTGGCTGAAAGGTAGCGGCCCCCTACCAATCCTTGATTTTTTTTAATTTAACGTTTGGTAGAGGGCCGCTATCCTTTAGTCAGACCGTAACTTTTGTGTTTAGGGGTCCTTCAAACAATTACACAAATTTAAATCCGTAAAACCTACTCAAAATTTGTCACCAACTCTCCTACTAGTCCGAGAGCTATAAACAATTTTAGGTAGGTCCTTGAAGCAATTTAACAATTTGCGTAATTGTCCTTGAAGGACCCCTTTACATAAAGTTAAGGTCTGGCTGAAGAGGGCGGCCCCCTACCAACCCTTAAATTTTTAAATTCTAGGGTTGGTAGGTGGTCGCTACTCTTCAACCAGACCTTGACTTTTGTGTTTAGGGGTGCTTTAAGGACAATTACACAAATTTTAAAAGTTCCTCAAGAACCTGCTTAAAATCGTTCACCACCTCTTCTACTATAGGAAAAACTAACCGTTTAAAAACTTTGTACAGGGTCATTGATTATATTAACGTGGCTTCTGAGGGCCTTTATTTTTGAAGACAAAAAAAATGTTTTTTATAAAAATTGTAGGATTTTTTCCATATTATCTTTTGAAATTATCAGTTAAAAAATATCGCAATAAAAAAATGGAAAAATATAGACAACTTCAACTTTTTTAAATGGAACACCCTGTATATTATACGCGATTTTCTGATTTCAAATATATATACATTGATGATATTTGGATAAACCATTTTTGAGATATTTAAGCTTAAAATATGAATAAATTGAAAAAAAAGTCATAGTAGTATCAAGAAAGCTATGACAACAATAAAATTGTTTTAATAAATTTGACGTTTTGATACTGTAAAATGTTAAAATTTATCATTTTAATTATTAAAGGTAGTTTGTATTGCTTTTAATAGTTATTGTCGATGGGCTATTCAGAAGAACAAAAAATCGCTATTATGCGTCTTTTTCATGGTAACAATAATAATGTGACGACAGTGTAAAGGGAATACTACTTATTATATCCTTAACAACGGGTATCATCAATAGATACTATTAAATACATAGTAGGAAAGTTTATTCAACGAAAAAGCCTTAAAATGAAGAAATGGACTGCAGCACGAAATGAAAACAAAGTTTTGGATATCCTCGTTTTTTCAAGATAATCATTATACTTTTTCCATTGGACTAGCACTAACTACTTTTAATAATTTTAGAAAATCCTGAAATATCAATTTCGGATGCGGCATCTGAACTTAATAAAACAAATTATAAAAAATTATTTAACCTTAAAATTTTACTAATTTTATCCTTATAAATTTATGTCCGTTCAGAATCTTCCTGAACAAAACATGCATTGGAAATAGCTAGATTTATGCAGCAGGATCCAAAGTTTTTAAATAAAATTCTATTTACCGACAAGTCTTCCTTTACTTTAGCAGGAATTTTTAATTACAAAAATAAACATTATTGGTCTAGAGAAAACCCTCACCAAATTCAGCAACATAACAATTTTATTGTTTCCATGGCTTTCTTGATACTAATATAAAACTTTTTGTAATTTATTAATAATTTAACCTAAAATATCTCAAAAATGGCTCATCCAAATATCATCAATGTATATATATTTGAAATCAGAAAAAAAGATCTTTCGTTGTAGCGCATAATATACAGGGTGTTTCATTTGAAAAAGTTGAAGTTGCCTATATTTTTCCATTTTTTTATTGCGATATTTTTTTACTGATAAATTCAAAAGATAATATGGAAAAATCCTACAATTTTTATATAAAACATATTTTTCTGCCTTCAAAAATAAAGGCCTCAGAAGCCAAGTAAATATAATCAAAGACCCTGTACAATATTTGTCATTTCTTTTATTATTCAAACACTGGGTAGTAAAGCTGCAATGAATAAAATAATTCCCCATGTAACAAGTCCAATCGTACTGGCGGAAGGTGAAATAATATATCTCCTTCTCGTGTGTTAAGTCCCGTATAAAATAGCTTCCCGGTACTGTAGGAAATACGATACAGCGGATGCAGGTTCAGGCGGGAGTTACGGCGTAAATCATTTCCGCCACTGAAAATTTTTTGGATTAATTAATTTTTAAAAAATAAAATATTTACATTTTGTCATTAAAACATACTTTAAAAAACAGAAGTTTTACGAGTTAGATTTTTTTAACAGTAGATACTATGGATAACGACCTAAAAATTAGACTTTGTAATTGGTTTCAAAAGTTTGATAAATATGCAAATAAAGAGAATGGGTAATTGTCTCTCTTAAAAAGAATTTCTCAGGGAATTTTATATCCCATATAAATGCAAAAAATACATACTATGGATATTTTATGCTAATTATATATTATTGACTGGTCTGAAGATAATCACCACCCCGCCTATAAGAAAAATTAACTTATTGGATGTTACTATACAAATTTGAACATAAAATTTGAAATAAAATGAATTACACAGGAAATAAAAATTGGTCGTAAAGTCTTACTAACTACATTATAATGACAAACCTAATAAATCCAGAAGAGACGTTTTGCACGAATGCTCCAAAGATAAAATCTCTTTATATGGTGGATTTAAAGTTTCCAGTTTTATAATAAATTTCCTAGCAAACACGGTTTAAATTTTTGGAAATAATAAAAGGAGTTTATTTGAAAAAGGTTTTATGTTAAAGTTAAATTTACATAAATAGCAAACTAAAAACATAGTTAAGTTTTAGTCGTGGTACAGACTTTTTTAAGAATTTTTTTAAGCTTTGTGGATTTTACATATATTCATATATGTACACTCGTAAATATAAAGCGTGTCCTAGGATTTCTGAATTTAAAAACAGTATTTTGGGGTTATGGTCTTCATGGTCTTAAACGCCAGTTTACCAAATTTACCCAAATCGATGTTACACAGGGTCAGATACAATCGAAATGGAAAAAATCATCAGTAACAAAGTGCTTTTATTTTAAAAGCAAAGCTTCATTGTTAAAAATTAAAATATATGTTATAGTCTAAAGTTTGTAGTTTTGTCTCAACAATTTAAACTATGGTGTTTAATAAAATATATATTTAAATAAATATATTTTTTTAAAACAGTTTAAGTTAACCAACTATACCCCCAGATTATAAAATATAATTTTAATTTTTAACAACAATCGTCTGGGCTAAATGGCATACCAGCAATCGTCTTAAAAAACTATGCTCCCGAGCTTGCACCCATCCTAACTCGCCTCTTTCGCATCTCTTACGACACGGGCATTTTTTTGCGGAGCTGAAAAGCTGCACTTGTGAAACCTGTCCTCAAGAAAGGATGCAAGACTCTACCTTTTAACTATAGACCTATATTTTTCTGTTGTTTGCAAAGTTATGGAAAAATTTATTAATTCCCAAATCTTAAAGTATCTGAAAAAACACAAGATCTTACATGACAGACAGTATGGATTCCATCACAGAAGATCCACAGCTGATCTTCTTTTTTTGTCTCACACAACTAAAACAAGTCCTTTGAATTTTTTGGTGAATCCCAGATCGTTGCTCTTGACATATCCAAAGCTTTCGCATGGTGCGCTTCTTATCAAAAATTCCTTTTACGGTCTTCCACCTAAGCTTTGCTCTTGGCTCTTCAGTTTCCTTTTTAACCGACGTATATTAGTAATTGTAGATGGTCATTCTTCCAGCTTCTTCCAAATTAATGCTGAGGTGCCCCAGGGATCAGTACTGACACCCACTCTGTTTCTTTTACACATTAACGAGCCAGTCAATAAGCCTGATTTGGAAACCAAGCGTAGGTCAATGCGGATGTCTCTCTTACAATATCTTAAACTTATCTTGGATTGGGACGCCAAAAATCTTGTTTAGTTTAATGCCTCCAAAACACAGTCATTTTTGCTGTCGCGAGAAAAGTCTGTCAGTGCTCATCCGTTACATATGAGCGGCCAAGTTCTGCAGAACAAAGAGTCGTGTAATCTTGTCGGCGTTACTTTTGAAAATAACCTTAACTGGCACAGACACATTACATTTATAGCCTCAGCAGCTTCAAAAAAACTTGAATTCCTCTTTCGAGGCAATCTGTATACTATCCCTAGCAGCATCAAGTAGGGGAAACTGAGATAGGAACTTCCGAATGAGTTGTTTTTACATAATTATCACTAAAAAAATGACTTTAAAGTTTTCCTACTCTTATTCAGACTTTTATGGAAATTTTTGTAGTTATTATTACTACAATTTGGAACCTAGTTTCAGTACTTCAAAGGTAGCTTTTGAAGTTTTTGGTACGAGACTGTTACTATGTAAAATAACTTTAAACTAGCAAAGACCTTAGTAATATTCGATGGCCCCAGTAACTTTGTTCTTTTACCGGTATATCACTTTAAATTTTTTATTACTTTATGGTAGCGTTAAAAGTAACTACGATGTCGTTTATTTTTAAAAATTCCTTAAAGTTGTGGTACTATGTAGTAATTTTTAAAAAATTAAAATTAAGTCCTTGCTACCCCCACAAAAACTACTTTACCGTAATTTTCTTACTCTGTTCTAAAATTACTAAAAGTTCCAATTACTTAAAAAAATTACGTTAAAGTAAGGGTCACTTTATAGAGACGAAAATATCTACCCGTTGTCGGCAGTCGGCATTATTAGTTCGTGCAAATCGTTCCAGTATTTTTGGTGTTCGAACGGTTTATGGCTTTTTGTGACGGCTAAAATACGTGCACCCCGCGAAAACGCTACAATGCACTAATTAATTATAGGTTTAAAAGTTCCAATTGGAACTTGATAGTGAAAAGGGGGAACTTTATCGTGGTTTGGGAATTTTGAGATGGTATTGTAGTTATCGCGACTATAAAGTTTGAAATATCTACAACAAATATTCCACTTAATGGTAATAATGACTTTAAAGTGATAAAAGTGTAGTGGCCGCTACTAACAGTAAAGTGGCAAATCTTTTAAACACATATGTAGTAAATACCACTTAGAAGGAATTTCTGTAAAAGAGCGCCATTTTTACTGACAAAATGAAAGACGCCATTACATTTATTTTAATTTGCTTATGGTATTAAAATTATGAAGTCGTCAAAAATTTTTAAAAAAACATAAATTAAAGCTAAACTAAAATCAAATAATTAAAAGGAATGTTAAAAACACATTTTTCATGAAATTTATACTTTTTTATCATTGCCTGCCCGAAAAAACAAGTGCTAAAAAACTATATTTTAGAGGGCGCGTTGTTTTTATAAATCTATCGACATCACATTTCACAAAAAAATTTAAATCGTTTTGAATTTTTATGTATTCTAGCTCGTGAATCAGCAATTTTTTTTTGTGGAAATATTTATTAAAATAAAAAAATTACTTTCCCTTTAATTAAGGGGGGGAATAACATGGAAAATGCTATTAAACTGTTTCTGAATATGTAAGACAAAGAAAAAACAAATACGCCCAGTAAAGTAGGCGGGAACAAATTTTATAAAGTAGCGGCTCGGGTAGCGGTGACCACGGCGCTACGTCCCCGCCACGTAGTTGGAACGTAAGTGCGTGATAAGTTCCAAGGTAGTAAATTTAACGAAATTGTCACCTTCAAAATGTTCCCCATTTTGGTCGTAGGCACGTAATGGGATCGTAGCGACAACGTTCCCGTCACTAGTAACCACAACTTTAGAGTTCCCAAGAATAGTCGCGGCGTGGTAGCAACGACTAAAATTGCTGCTTGGGATGTATATGTCCCAAATCAGTCTTTAGAGTATTGTTCTCATGTCTGTGGAATGGCGTCTCCTTCAACACTTAGCATTCTGGACTCCATTTAAGGAAGAGCAGTTCGTCTTATTAATGATCACGCGCTTGCAAAGAGACTTCTCCTTCTTGCCCACCGTCGAGCTTTGGGGTTTCTGTCGCTCTTCTATAGGTATTTTTACGGCTTCTGCTACGAGGAGTTCGCCAATATAATTCCTCCTCTGGCAGCTCCCAACAGAGCAACACGTGGAGCAACTTTTATGCATCCTTTTACAGTTCAACCAGAGAAGCCTCGAACTTCTCGCTTTCTTCTTTCCTTCATTCCTTGAATGTCCAGACTATGGAACCTGCTACCCGTAGATTTTTTCCTTTTTCTCCCAGTCTACAAATATTTAAGTCCCGTGTGAACAAACTCCCTCTCACCACACTTAAGACATCCACGGTAGGTTCTTAGGCCTTAGCCTTCGTGGAGTGTTCAATAGGTGGAGCGAAAAATGCAAAAAAAAAATTTTTTTTTGGAAATTGAAAATGGGCTAGTATTAAATAAGTGCTACACATGTATGTTGTGTAACGTTTAAAATTTCATTGCTTTTGGACTTTATTCTCAGGTGCCACAACGCATGTAAATATTGAGATATTTAAAAAACGAGTATATTTTTGGTATTTTGTACGGACCTTCGCTAATTTATTATACAACTTAAAAAAGTTTGATAATAAACCACCCAGAACTGACCACGAGGAGGTAACCGTACCTGGAGCTCCACTCACGGGAGAGTGAGATAATGACAAAACTGAAATGAAGGTCTGAAATGTGTAAATTCAATACTAAAAAAGATTTTAATTAAATATGTGTGTCCCACATCCAATGATATTTAATTAAAATCTTTTTTTGTATTGAATTTATACATTTCAGACCTTGATTTCAGTTTTGTCATTATAAAGCCATTCCTAGCTTCTGTTCCTGCAACTGCTAATGATGCTTTTGTGACTAGCTTAACCTTTCTCTTCAAAGTCTGTGTGTGGCATGAAAATTTTACTAGATCCATTTTGGGAACTGACTTTATAAGCTCGAGTAGTTCTAACTTTGAAATTGACTCGACAATTGGAGGTTCAGTAATGTTGCATGTTTCCCAGTTAATAAGTTCCTCGTAAATGTTTGCACAGGTAGCAGAAAGTCTGGTGTTTTTACATTCTAATATACGCCGTGAAGCTGGTTCTCGAATATGTGTCCTTTCGTCATTTAACATGCTAAGTAACATGTTCTGTGGATGAGCAAAAAACGAGTTTTTCTAGAACTGGGTCAATAATTTTAAAATACGGGATGTTACTTAATGGTATGTCATAATTTGAAGGAGGCATTCCTGGATGATTTTAAGTCGAAAAGTTCATATAAACGTGGGCCCTAAAATGCGTAGTTATTAAGATACAGGGTGTTAAAGTTTTAATTTTGCTTTCGTTTTTCTTAATTTATTCTTTTAACCAAATGACCTAGCGGTACAAAATTTGGGATCTGGGGTTTTCTGAGGCGAGAAATTTTAAATTCGTCCACGCTTTTGATGTTGCTACTAAGAGGGCGCCAGTTACGGCCTTCCTCACTTGTTTTAGATGTCGTAACTTTTTTTTAAGCTTAGAATATTGACCTGTTTATTAAAAAATAAGTTACAATAAATCCATCTGCATCAAAAATGTATACTTTATTTAAGTGTCTAGGAGTAGCCGTTCTCGAGATAAACACACTTTAAAGGATCCCACAATTTTTTTATGGAAAATGAATTTTGGCCAATTGTTTTCAAACTTTGCATAGTGGTAGTTCTTAACACGGTGATCAAAAAGTCTTTAGGGCACAAACTCGAAAACGCCTCCAATCCCCCCGAAATCACCCTCAAAGTCACTGGGGAATTGGGGACCTTTGAGGGTGATTTTAGAGAGGTTAGGCGTTTACAACTTTGTGCCCTGAAAGACCTTTGATCTCATTAAATTATCACTATGCAAGTTTGAACAATTGGCCCGGAAATTCAGTTTCCATAAAAAAATTGTGGGATCCTTTAAAGTGTGTTTATCTCGAGAACCTTGCTCCTAGAGACTTAAATAAAGTATGCTTTTTGATGCGGATGGATTTATAGTAACTTATTCTTTAATAAACAGGTCAATATTCTAAATTTAAAAAAAAAAGTTACGACATCTAAAACAAATTGAGAGTAGGCCGTAACAGCGCCCTCTACTAGCTATCAAAAGCGATGGACAGATTTAGAATTTCTCGCTATCAGATCAGAATTTTGTGCCGCTAGGTCGACTGAGTTAAAGAGAATAATTAGAAAAAAACGAAAGCCTTTGTCCAACACCCTGTATATAATAACTAACATTTATTTTACGTTATATGAACTTTTCGACTAAAATCGATCCGGGATATACATATTTTCGGTAAAGTAACACCCACGAGACGAATATTTATTTTGATCGTTTTATCATTTCCAACAAATGCTTCCGGTCCATCTCACTTCAAGAAGATTTTACCTTTTTATATTTAACCAGGTAGGTGCATATAATTTCAAAACCAAAGTCGCCAAAATGGTTAGATTTCTGGAAGGCATTACCATAGCCACATATAACTTAGGATTCTATTAGAACATCTGAGCTATTACGCCATTTTAGGTCAGTAATTACCACAGTACCGTCACAGCCTATAGCAACTAAACCACATGTATTGATTCTTCCATCAATAAACTTTAATAAACATTCTTTTGTATTTTGCAGATCCAGTAGCAGAAATAACATGACCTAAATATTCGGGTCAAGGTTCTTTCACTACGGCAAAACGTTCTTCTACAGCTTTCTATGCAGTTTTGAACCCAAGGAAATGTATTGAACGGTTTATCTTTTTGTTCATCGAAGTAAATACCTTGCACGTTTAGTTTTCTCGTCTAAAGTTTTTCACTAATAACAAATTTTTCTTCTGTTCTCTTCTAATTTTGCTGCGATCAATTTCTTTGGATCTGTTATTTTAAGTTATTATCCCCAAGTCATGAAAGATAACACTAGCTATCATTACTGCCGATCGATCTGAGACGCCAGTTTAATCAAACACTGCAGACAATTTATCCAAATTGATTCTCATATGAGATGTGCTATGTTGATCTAGATCTAACTGAGCTGAGAAATAATTTGATTTTAATACAAACTCTGGATCGCCGTTATCAGAATCACTGCTTCCGCTTTCACTTGAATTTAGACTTTGAAGCTCAGTTGGCACCATCTTGGTGGGAAGCTGTGGTTGACCACTTGAAGAACTACTTCCAACTCCGCGTTTTTCGCTTTTTAATTTTCTTTCCATTTTTTTTGTCTTTAATAATTTTGTTGCTACTTAGTCCAGTCCTCCAATTACCTTTTTTGTCGCAAATGTCTTTGGTCGTTTTCTCGCTCATTTACAGGGACCTTTGCAGGTACAAGAACCCAAAACCGTTACCTTACAGTAACAGAAGTCAAAAAAGTTTCTTCTTAGCCTCCTTTAATTTAAATTATTTGATTTTTGAATTTTTTCAAGATAGGATACTTTTAATATATGCGGATATAAATAACAAAAAGTGTGCGTAGAGAAGCGGCCATGCCAAATGTGGTTGTTACTAAATAGTATTCATATTTAGGATAAGGTTTTTTGAAAGAAGTATATTTAATTATTATTTTAAGAAAAATATTTTTTTAATTTACATTTTTTTCTAAATACTCGCATTTTTCCTTAAATTTTAAAATTGTAATGTGGCACCTGAAGCTACTTTTGACAAGAATTAAAATTTTGGGAAATAAACCTTCTTATTAATACGCAACTTTTGGAAACTAGCCGCAAGTAAAAATCAAAATTTTATTTTTTCGCTCCAGCCTAGTGTTCAAATATTAAAAAAAATAGGAAGTATTGAAGTGCATGCGTTAAAAAATTATTGGGCAATTTTTACTGTTGGATTCTTTATTGAAATTTAAAGGCTAAATTCCGCAGTACGTTAGTAGTTAGGCCTTACACCTTTGTGAACAGTCAAAAAAAAAACATTTTGGGGTTATATTTCAACCAATTACCCAGTTTATCGGCAAAAACAAAATAAGGCATGTTAATCAAAACAATTACCCTTTTAATTGGCATTTAAGCCGATAAAATTGCTAATAAAAGAAAAGTAAAATATGCTATAAATAAAAATTGCCGTAAAATCTTTACTAACTACTTTAAAACGACTAAACTAATAAAGCTAGAAACGGCGCGGCGCACGAATGCACCAAGGATAAAATCGTGTTATAAAGTGAATTTAAATTTTATTGGTATTCAATGAATTTTTGGCAAGGTAAATCTTAAAGAGCTAAAATATTATAGAATAGCTATTTATGTATCAAGGGCGTTACTGGGACTATAATTCCCTGAAGGTCGAAATAGCCCAAGGGCCTCTGGCCCGGGGGCTAGATTTCGACCTGATGGATTATAGCCCAATGCACGCAATGCTTATACAATGCTTTTGTTTTACCCAAAAAAGAGTTTTTCAATGACTAATTACATTATTTATTTGCAATATAAAAAAAAAATTGCACCTGTACCTGTATACGTAAGTAGATAATGACTGGTGTTAAGTTTGACTTTGATGTTTCTGTCAGTTAGTCTTTGGGCATTTTTATTTAACGATTTGCTCAAAATGGAAAAATTCCACAAAATATAAGAGAAAAGGCCAAAAAAGCGACCGAAAATCTTTTGCCAGTTAAATCAAGGCAACAGTATGATCGGGAGTATGGCATATTTGGTATTTGGAAAGATGCGAACGCAATTCTTCAAATAACCGAAAACGTTTTAATGGCATATTTCCAGGGGTAATTGTTTACAAAACGGTTTTCTGCTATTTTACTATTATATGGTTAATATTTGGTATACACACCTTCTGTTATTCATTAGGAATACGAATTTACGTGCGCACAAACAAAAAATTGTGTATTTTTTTAAATTTTAGGAAAAAACAAACTTGGGGGTTCTCAGTGTTGCCAGATTTAATAAATTCAAGCCATAAATTTTTTTGAAATTCTGTCTGTCTGAAATATAATTGGGATAAATAAAAAGCTGCTTTGCTTACCAGAACTAACCATGACCGACTAGAACTAAAAGCTTTTGAATTTGTCTAAAAGGTCGGTCATGGTTAGTTCTGGTAAGCAAAGCGGCTTTTTATTTTACCCAATTATTTTTCAGACGTGAAAATGCGGAGACGTATTGGAAAAGACCCCGATTTGGCAACACTGCACGGTTAACCTTAAAAATAATTTCTTGCTGTTTCTTGTCATAAAGGGGAGTTTTCGCATTATATGAAGAAATCAATGGTAATTTTAAATTTTAAAATCAAAATAAAAAATATTAAAACACATAATTTCTCTTCTGCGCAAGTATATTTGAAATCCCTGAGGACACTAGAATACGACTATATAAAAATTTTGCCATTTAATCCAAAAATAGCAGAAAACCGTTTTGTAAACAATTACCCATATGTTTAACAAACTTTATTATTTTTAGTCGGAAAAATACAGTCCGAACTCTCTCTGGACCAAGTATTCCACCCTAAGGTCTACGTTGATGGTCTATGAAAATATAGACATTTCGCAATACCATCGTCTCATATCTTTTTTAAAAGTTAAGTCGAAAGGATACGTCCCGAAGAAGTCTAAAGTTTTGGAAGGAGAACAAATATTAAAATTTATTAAGAAGGCTCCTGATGATATCTACTTGGTACACAAAGTCATATTGGTAATGGGTGTTTTTGGAGGTTTAAGACGAGATGAGTTGGTCAAAATGACCATTGATGACATTGAAGATAGAGGAACAGTCTTGGTTATAAAGGTACCAGAAACTAAAACTTCATCTTCAAAAAGTTTTACTATCATTGAAGAAGATTTAGGCGCTTTAAATTTAATAAAAAAGTACACAACATTAAGACCAGCTGGAATAAAGGAGCGAAGATTCTTTCTTACCTATAGAAAAGGTCGATGTACAGTACAACCCATTGGAAAAAATACCATAGGAAGCGTCCCAACATTGATCGCAAAATTTTTAAAACTGGATAATGCAGAAGCTTACACCGGCCACTGTTTGCGTCGCACATCGTCAACTTTACTTGTTGAGGCAGGTGCTTCGTTTGAAACGCTAAAACAACATGGGAAATGGAAAAGCTCTTCAGTAGCTGAAGGATGTATAGAAGAAATTAGTTCATCCAAAAACAAAGTAGCCAAAATGATTGCCAATTCAGTTAATTCCGAGGTTAATTCCGTATCGACTATTGAAAATTCTTTAATGGACTGTTCTTCTATACAAAATAGCGTTAGTGCTACCACCGCTGCTACCATCACAAAAAACACCGACCATTCTATAGTGGGATCTGCTACATTTTCCGGGACATTTCAAAATTGTAATTTTTATTTTGGAAAAAAAAGTTTAATTTTTAGTATTGTTTAAAGAAAAATTATTTTCTGTATAAACTTGATCTTTATTGTGAGAGAAATAAAATTGATAAGCAATAAAATTTCCATATTAGGATTAGGGTTATAAGCGGGCATTATCATAATGCCCGCTTATTGCCCAGGTGTATAGCAGGTATTATTGCTATCATAACATATTTTGTTTCTAAGGTATTATAGATCAATAATAGATAGGTAAAACATAAAGTTTATTTTTAATCTTTTCTATTACACTGATGGTGGTTGGTTTATCGAGTTCCTATTTTTGTACTGCAGCCTATTGTCTTAATATGCTTTTCTAAAGTGAAAATTTCACTAATATTACTTAAAAAGTACCAACTATAAAATAAAAATTTGCTTAAAAAGGTTATACTCATATTGAAAGGGTTAAAAAGGTTTTATAAAATTCCAAAATCAATAAGCTGTAAGGCAGCAGTGAAAGACATAAAAAGAAATAACATCGAGAAGGTTTAGAATAGAAATTTTATATGGATGTATAGAATCTTTGGTAACAGTAGGGATACATGAAATGTTGGATGTAGTCCAAGTCCAAATATAACTTTTTAAAATGTAAAAAATGTTGTAAACTGAAGTAACTGTATAAAATACAAAATTTTTATGAGTAGTTTTATAAAAGATAAGATCAAGTTTACACGTGATATGTCATTACGATCCACTGTGTCGTTAAAAGTGGCAAGTACTTGAATAATACCCACCCACCGCGCTCGCTTTATCATTTTGAGTCGAACGTCGGACGCTTTTTGCAAGGTTTAACATATTAACACTTTTTTTACATGTTTATTTATATAAAAATAACTTTTTGCAATTTATTTAAATATTTAATTTAAAAATAAATTTAAGTAAAAAAACAATAATTTATTGTTGGGCCTATTATCTCATTTTTTGACGGTATGCAGCTCCGCAGCTCTTATGTACCAGCCTATCCTGTATAATTTTTTTTTACTTTCTACTTTATTTGGGGTTTTTATTTGTAATTAAAAAATAATTGTACTTACTGCAAAATTAGGCTGAATATCCATTTCAAGAACACAAATTATTGGGTTTTAAAACAGCTTTTTTATATTGCTTAAAAATAGAAAGTCTCTTCAATAACACTAAAATTGGTTCCATTTCTTTTTTTTGTTAATTGTTACAAACGTTGGTAGTGATGATCTACCGTTTTCAAGTGATAACTGAGTTATCACTTGAAAACGGTTGGAGATACATCACTAACGAAACGTTGGTAACAATTAACAAATAAAGACAATGGAAGTCCAAGATTTTAGTGTTATTGAACCATTACATTGTCTAACACTTTCAAAGAAAGAAGAAAGTCTCTTATTATAAAAAAAAAGGTACTGTAAACTGTCGTATGTGATACGTTTACTTTGCGGCCTAATGACCTCGTACTTATACCCGGATTTTTTTCCAAAATTTTCGAAATTTTTTCTCTGGTTCCACAGATATGTACCTACAAGAATTTTTCGGTCTCACACATCCCATTTCCAAAACTCTTTGGTACCGTTGTGAAAATCTTTTACGGTAAATTTGAGCTGCTAGATTAGCATTTTTGTTTACCCCGCCGTAAATTAATGCCCTTTTGGCATATTCCTGATGTCGAGCGGGCGTCCATCGACGTAATACACGACTGATTTGATGGACTCTACGCTACAGGCGCTGTTGCTAATTGTTTTTTAAAGTTTTAACTGAGAAAAATATTTATTTTTTATTTTTTTATTTGAAGACTAAAACGTTTAAAACTAACTTTATTTTTTTAGAAAATTAATTTACCGATAAGCAATTAGGACGAAAGTTGCCAATTTTTAGGCTTTTCAAAAATAATTGCTACCAAATTTTGTAACTTTAGTATCGTCTTATCTGAACTATAAACACAATACCTCTCTTACTAATAAACAATTAGGTGAATATAATATATTTTAAACTTCTTTAAATTTAATATTCTTTATATTAAATATCTATTTTAAGGACTTTTTAAATAAAGACTAGCAATTACTCATAAGATTGCAATTTTTGGTAATTGTAAAATAACCCAAAATTGTATATATATATATATATATATATATATATATATATATATATATATATATATATATATATATATATATATATATATATATACACAGCCCTACTTCACTACAAGCCGTGAACAACCACTTGGCAACGCCGCAACCGGCAAGAGATTCAGATCGGTTTCCCTCGAGCGCGATGAGCGTAATCCGGGTATCGAGGCGCATATTTTTAAATTCATTTAAGGCTCAATTCAAAGATCGCGTAAATAGTATTGATATTTCCATTAAAATAATTAAATCAGTATAATAATTGAAAAAATACATATATTTATATAATATTTAAACTCTAAAACAAATTAATTTATGTGCATAGGTCAAGGCATAAGAACATGATGCTGTTGTAAAAGGAAACAAGTGTAATTTAACATTTAGTTAGTAATTGTACTTAGTTTTAGTTTTGTTTATTTATTTATTAAATGTGTCTAGTTTCCTTTTTTTGTTGTTTGACTCAGCCTTTTCCGATTTTTCTGTGGCATTTTTGTTATTTCTTTTTTTAACATAATTATTTAAAAGAATGTTTGAAAATATAGAGCACATCATAATGAACATATTTTTGTTCTCGTTACCACAAATACATTGCGAGCATAAATCATTGTCTAGTGCTTAAATTAGTTAGATCACACAGGATAGCTTTTTGATTTTCCATTTTTAGGAAGTCACTCTCAGTATCAGGGTCATTAATAATTTTCTCAAAAATCGCGCACATATGGAACAGAACGTCTTTAACAATTTCTGTAGGAACCTTTAAACCGCCACGTTGTAGACAATCAAAGTATTCGTCGTCAATTAGGTTTCCCTTACTTTCAACAAGAAAAGAAACACAGATATTACAATTATTATATTTTTTTACAATTTTGTGGGCAGATAACCGGCATATAAATTTGTACCGATTTGTCAATTTCATATTCATTTAGGTATTCAGTTTCGAAAAAACAAAAATTTTTCAGTGTAATTATTTTGAGGTATTGTCCAATCAGGATCATTTTCCTGAACAGCTGTCCCCTGTTTTTTAATCTCAGCTAAAGAGAAATTACCATCAGCAGCGCTTCTAAATATATGTTTGAGTCTAATTTTTTTTCAGCATTTAAAATATCAAAAGTTAACATTGTAATTACAACCTCCGGAGAAGTCTGTATTTCCAAACTTTTTTCTAACTTTTCAGTAGTAAATTTAGGAAAATATACGAAAATCAAATTTTGAAAATAAATAGTCAATTATTTCCAGTAAAACAGAGGTACTATAAAGTGCAGAATAGGTGTCTTTGTAAACCATTATTGTTTTGTTTACCAAGCTTTCAGCAGGACTTTTCGGGAAACAGGGACTGTTTTTGAGAAGTAATGGGTAAATTTGAAAAAACTAGGCACTGCATTTAACTTTAGTCTAATTTTGGTAGGTACCTTTTGCATTGACCCATCTGGCAAGCGAAATCATCCTCTCTAATAATGTCACTTTCTACAAAATGCTTAGCGCAAACCACAGAATATTTTGAGGGTGACCATGACTGTCTAGGAATATTCCTAAGCCAAGGGTTTAAGGTTTTCGCCCTTTTTTGAAAGGGAAAAAGATACAGCTGGTTTCCTGCATCAAGAGAAGTTTTAAATTGGATTTGCACCCAGGCACACAACAAGGACTTGAGGAAAAAATAATAATAACAGTAATAAAAGTATCTAATAACAGGCACCAAGTACCTAGCAACGCAATAACAAAAATCAAAACGAAGAAAAATTCCAAAATGATACCTAAGTACTTACGGTAATTTCCAATGCTAATATTTGTTACTGTTTTTAAAAATAACTAAAAAAATGCCTTCAAAATTAAAGCCAAACACGAATCATTAAAACACACTTTCAATTTTAATTATTTTTTAAAAACACCACCACAAAATGTCAAGTTCATTTGCCGCCATTTACTTTAAGTACTTTATAACACCGGCACATTGCACCCGCAGATATTCTGTTTTTACGCAATGTTTGCGGAAAAAACTGTCCCGGTCACTCACAAATTTCACACAGTAAGACCTTTTACAGGTTTAGTCTTTATCTTAACAATATTTTCTTTCAAAAAAGTGATTTATTCACAATAACACAACAGAGAAACAGGTCATTCAACGTAAATCATATGACTAAACGTCTGTCGCTAGATCTCAAGGCATAGTTGAGATTTCCTTGTTCACGGCTTGTAGTGAAGTAGGCTGTGATATATATATATATTTATATATGTATATATATATATATATATATATATATATATATATATATATATATATATATATATAATATATATATATATATATATATATATATATATATATATATATATATATATATATATATATATATATATATATATATATATATATATATATATATATATATATATATATATATATATATATATATAATAAAAATGTTTATTAAAAAAACCTTTTTTTTAATAAAAAATAATGTTTAATCTCAACCGAACTACTATTACATAACATTACTGCTACATAATAACTAAAAATATATATTATAAAAATTTAGAAATACTTTAGAATCACAAGATGATTTGATATATATTTTAAAACACCTTTTATTAGTTCAGGTATTATGTATTACATGCAAATAACTCGCTCGAGTAAGCGAACGTCCAAACCTATTCGCAAAAAAATTTAGAACTGTTTCGTGCGTTTATAGTAGTGATGTTCCGGATATCCGTATCCGTGGATATTCGAGGGAGAAGAAAAATCCGTATCCGTATCCCTTATTTTTTTCGCAAATCTTTCCGGATTTTTTACCTTATGCCTTGCGGGAATACTTTCTGTCACAAATTTTACAATTTGCACATTCATCATTAATTATTTCAAAATAATTTCAAATTACACTAGAAAACTTCTTAGTAGACATTATTTTAACACCTGTACCAAAATCATACACCAACGTTATCTACGCGGCCCAGTCTCACACTAAACAATAAACAAAACAACAGTTATACCCGCCCAATGCAAGTCGAAACATGTCCTGTCTGTCGTTCCGGCGAGCGTGACGTCAACTATCGTTCCAAGGTCTTGCGCGCCGACACCGATTAAGTAAGAAAATAAAGATCCGTATCCGTATCCGCGGATCTTGGAACCAAATATTCATATTGGGATCCGTATCCGCGGATATACATTTTTAACGATCCGGCACATTACTAAGCCTATAGTAAAAACTATTATTGTCTTTGCCAACAGCAAATCAAGTTTAAAAAGGATAATAACGTAAGCTAAGGTTGGTTAGCTGGATTTTAAAGTGTAAATAACGTTTTTGTCATGCAGACGTAAGCTGTAAAATTTATATATTAAGCCTAACATCAAGAATCTTACAGGGTTAAAAGAAATTTGACATTATTATGTATTTTTATACTGAAGTTAGTGTCCAAAATTTCTGCGGAATCTGTTTATCCAACTCCTAATATACAGGTGACTGCTTTTCTCACATTCTTTTCAAATTTGGTAAAAAACAGTTAGTTTGGCATAGAAAAAAAATATTTAAATTTCTTTTAACACGGATTCGGTATATGACTTAAAAGCAAAGATTTAAAAATAAATTCCTGCAAAATTTATTAACGAGAGTTGGGTGGTTGCTCTTCTTATACCCTCCCTAAATTTGGTTAAAACAGTCAGTTTATAATGACAAAAAAATATTTAACCGTCTAATTTTATGTTTTTTAGAAATACCCTAAAAGTGTTTCGAGTTCTTTAGAAAAGTGAATGTTTTACCCGCTATTAGATGGACAACTTGAAGGAGAAATCTACTTAAATCTCTTAAACTTGTGATGTCTATTATGTCTATCATATTCAAACGCCATATATAAACACGCTCTGCTCATTTTAAAAGATTTGACAAAAATTTAGCGATAAAAAAAGTTAAGCTTCCTGACTATTTTAACTAAACTTGGCTTTATAACCAAGAACGGAAAGTGATCTCGCCTTTTGTGCCATCGGCTTTGGAATTCGTGTGTATCTAATATGTAACACTTCTCTCGAGTATGAATGCTCTTGCGGATCAATGCAGACTCATTGTTTTTTATTAAAAAAAAATTTTGTTTGCATTTTTTTATTGACTTACTAGAAAATTACTGGCAATGTAAAAAAGAAAACATTTTTTTTTAAATTTAAATTTTACATTTAAATACTGGAAAATTATTAGTACAATTATCTAAATTGGTTTTGAAATAATTTTTATTGTTACAATATTTTCTTTATTATATCATAAAGTTTTTTTCTAAGTGGCCAACTCTTTTAATAATTATTTTTCTTAAACTTTATAACAGCCTACACAGGCTTGTATGAAGCCTAATTACTAGATTTCCCCAGTTTCCTTAACATTGTTTAACTACCGAAAAGTACAGACTTGGCAATACGGAACCCTTTAGATAGCGCGGAAGAGCAAACACGAACGTAATACAAAGAACAACTATAAACTACCCTTTATTAATATCTGGAAAAAGCCATCCAGACGACACCCACAATTTAACGTGGATTCCAAAACACACCCAACTGCACACGGTGATCACTTGCGGTCATCCAACAAGTAACTAACCGCGCTTGGCATTGCTTAACTTCGCTGATCTCACGAAGTGCCCGCTTTTTTTCTTTTTAAAACTTTTTATTTTTAACCATTATTTACAACGTCAATTATTTATAATTTTGAATATATACAATATTATATACAATGTTCTTCACGCTGGCTTCTCGAATTGTCCCTTGCTTGGTGTGGGCAGCCTCAAGGTAGAGAATTTACCACCAGGACTAGAATTCCGTAAAAAAATAAGAAAAAAAATCTAAATTAGGACAACATGTACTTGTTGTGGTTAGTTGTGGTTAAAGGTAACTCATAAGTTTATCACTGTTTTAAAAGAGTTAGAGAAAAGAAAGTCAAAAAATTTGCTTGTGGTATCGGGCCACAGGCGGTCTATTCTCTCAGTATAATTTCGCTCTAAAATCGTGTGCATCTAAAATTTATATTCTTAAATGTCATTTTTGACATTTTCCACTTGACACTTTTGCAAATGTGTAGAACCCATTTGAGAAATGAATTTTCGTTCGCTAATAAAAGTTAAGGAGAAAAAATAGACATTACCTGCAAATGCTCAGTTTACCAGATAAAGGCTTACAGCAATTTTTGTGGGTATTAAATAAGACCAAACCGTCGACCTCTGCTATGCAACGCTTATAATTCAGTCGAAAAACAATGCCAGATGCCTAAATCTGGCCACTTTTATCGTATTAAATTTCAGATTTGCAGATGTTAGATTGTAAGAGGCTAATGGGGAATCTCGTCTTGATGAATTTTTTACTTATTTCTTGTCGTCTTGAGCACACATCCTAATCTTATTTCCAATCACTTTTAAATTTTAAGAACAAAAATCTACACTCGTTAAAAAACTAGAAACCAAAACTGGAATTTCAGGATCTAAGGGGCAAATAATTTAAACGTCCAATAAATAATTTGCCCAATGTTGTTAAATTTCCTAATATTTTCTCCCGGTAAAAATCTGGTTAGTTTTTAAATAAATCTAGCGGGGATTATTGTTTGCTCCAATAAAAACTTTTCATTATCCTGGATATTATTTGTTTAAATGAAGTAATGGAGATTTATTTTTAACAAGATGACGTCCCTACCCGCTTTTGAATAATAGTATAGAGTTTTTAAATACTCACTTTCAAAACTGTTGGATGGAACTATAAGGTTGCCACCACGATGTCCAAATTTAACACCTTCAGATTTTTCTTTGGAAAGTGTTGGAAAATAAAATTTATAAAGAAGTCATCCTAACCCAGCAACAACCTAATCAAAAAATTCATAAGGCCGAAGAAAATTCCGTTTGCATAATTCTGCCAAGAATTAAACAGTCTACTACATCCTGTGCAAATGTGAAGCGTTGAACCACAAAATACGGGGCAACCGAAAATGAGCCCACAGGAATATATTAACCAACCAGGGTTTTCTAGAAGGAACAAGACTAATGGAAAAATTGGTATAAAAGAAAATGGGAGATTAGACACAAAAAGCCCAGGATGCTGTGCTGCCTCCGGTAGTAAATCCAGACGGCTCCCAGAAAAAAATATACATAATCTTTTTTTTTTACTTAACTGTAACCATAACTGCTGTCTGAATTATAAAACATAATTTTACGATAATTAAAAGAATTGGAAACAAAAGGTGTACTACTACGTTCTTATAATTTGATGTAAGGGCAATTTAGTTATATTTATTTGCACGCCTTGCACAATACTATTTTATGATCTTCCTTTAATTATAAAATTTATTTATAGAAAAACACATAATGCTTTAGTTTTTAGTCCCAAATTCTTGAAGAATTCTCAAATTTTTTGCATTTCTTTTAAGCTTCAGCTTTACAAAGATTGTTATTTTATTTATATTTATAAACACCTATTTTTAACTGATAAATAATTTTTACTTTTGACATGTGACAATTAGAAACTTATTTTTTAGATTTTAAAAAACCATATTTTAAAATTAAATTTAAAAAACCGTGTCTGTGGAGAAAAATCTAATTTAATAAAAACACCGACAATTTTGCATAATTTGAATAATTAAGTTAGGTTTTAAAATATTTTACAAATATAAATTTTAACTACAATTTAAGAATATTGTTATTTTAAAGTAAAACTATAGTTATACTTAGTGCTAAACTTAGTGTATTAGTTTCAAGGCAATCAACTTTGAAAAGAAAAAAAAAATTGCACAAATAGTGAGATTTTTCTCTACTTTTCTATGTAAAGGACCGCTCTATCTTGCCAATGCTTGTTGCGGTGTTATCGAAAACAAAAGCGGAAACGCCGGGCAAATAATGGTTCAGTATGCTTCTTCCGCAATTTTGCTAAATTACTTTTTCCTAAAGACAAAAAGCACAGCAACAAATAATTACTTGGTTTTCATTCGGTGGAAAGCAGCCGGAAGAAGTTTTACATTTGAATGGATCACTTTTTAAGGAGTTTTTTTTCTTTGAGTTTTAATAATAAGATTGCCTTTTTTTATATTTATAATTATAGAAAATAATTAATTTAAATAAACTAAAATTTGTGGAGGGTCTTATTACTAATCAGACCCAAGGTACTTCGTAATAAACTAAAATAAATAGGTTGAATAAGTATTTTTTAAATTATTTTGTAAAATACAGGGTCTTAAAACCAAAGTTTAATTTGGATTGTATTATTATATATTAATAGAACACTAATTATTTATTTCCTATCCACAAGAACATAATATTGCAACTATTACAATTATAGACCGAAATCCCATGGGCTTTTTTTAATGATACATAATAAGCTAAAACTTTATAAGTGGCTTCGTTTTGACGAATCGACGAAATTCTGAGTGCAGCAACATTGGACCGAGGTAGGACTGCTTCCGAGAAACCTCCAAACATGCAGATTTGTTGGGTATTGCAAAATTTATACCTAACAGCTTAATTTTAACATATTTTGCTAAGATTTATATGGAAAGAAAGAAAAAGTATCTGTCCTACAAAAATTATGATAGGTATAACGAGTTCTCAACGTCAAACATGCCGAAAAAACATATAGGTATAAAGTCAACACTATCAAGCTAATTTTCCAAATATTGTTTAAAAAACATTTTTTAAAAATAGAACACAGTATTGTTCTATAAATCGGTTAATACAATTTTTTAGTCCAACAACCTAAGTATGCCAATTTCAGGGGTGCTACTGTACTAATTAGTAAAATCTTGAATTTTGTTTTATTTTTAAAGAAATAATATTTTTAAAAAAATTAATTGATTCGTCCGTTACTTTGTGACAGTACATTTTATAGTTACTTAAACAACTTGAACTTTGTTAAATGTCACGTGTATTAAAATATATGGCGTTAGGCCATTTCGTAGTACAACTACATCTTCAAGACGTTACAAGATTGAGATAAAACTAACTAAAATTAAAAATAAATACAATGATGGGTAAAAATTCCAGATGGTACGGGTAGGTTACGTTAGGTAGAATTTTACATTTTTATTAGCAGATACAACGGTATTGTTGGTGATAAACCTTTTTTATATACGAAAAGAGGGAATTTTGGTTTTAATTGAGTATTTGAAGATTTACAGTGTTGTCTTTTTTATGTTTATAAATTTAATTTTTCTAATAAATCTAATTTTTTGCCTTTTCTTTCTGTATGTAATATTTCTAAATTTTTATATTTGGAAATGTATGGTTGGAATCTAGAAAAATTATTGGAAAATTTGGGTTCTTTTTTTCCTAGTCTAAAACAAGCTTTATGTTCTTTATTCAGTTTCGTTGCGTCCCGTCTGCCCCACATAGCAGCCATTGCATCATTACATTTAAGCTTATAAAGTCCTGATTTCTTATATTTGTTTTGTTTATCTTTAACATTAAACAAAGATTGATAGACGGTTAGATGATTTAAAGTATTGAACATTGACACTTTCTGTGCATAGAATATTCGATATTTTGTTGAGATAGGACCTAGATATGTTAGAGAGTGGAACTTATTTTTGTTTCTTTTTTTATATTTGGATAAATTATTTATTGGCTATTGTTTTTCTTTTTTGCTATAAGGCGGTCTATTTCATAATTTGTGTAACCGTTATTAGTGCCGATAATTTTATGGTGTCTAGTTCTTTAATTAGATTATTTTTAGACAGTGGTATGGAGAAAGCTCGATGTATCATTGATCTGTAGCTGCTAGTTTGTGTGTTTTGGGGTGTAGAGAGTCATGTGGTATTGTGATATTTTGTGAAAGTGGGTTTTCTATATATGACAAATTTAGTTTATTATCAGCGTTTTTGATATTTTTAGGTCTAGAAAGTTTATTGAATTGTTAATTTCGGTTTCCAGGGTGAATTTAATGTTTGGGTGTAATGAGTTAAGGAACTAGAGTCTGTCTGTTCATTTTCTGTTCCTGTGAATGCTAAAAGAATGTCGTCTACATATCTATGCCAAAAGAAAATGTTTTTAGAGAATTGTGAATTAAGGAATATTTTCAAATTCACGAATATTTCGGCTAGCAATGGGCAAGGGGGGCCCATCGCAAGCCGTCTTTTGTTTATAGAATTGATTATCGTATTTGAAAAGTTTTCATTCATGCAAAGTTCCAAAAGTTGTAAATTTCTTGTTGTAGTATTGGATTTAATTATTGTTTTTTAATTTATTTGTTATTATGTTCAAGCAGTCGTTATTGGGATGTTGGAGAACATGTTAGTGACATCAAATGAGGCTAGTCGGGTGTTTTTTGGGAAAGGGCTAAATTTTTTTTCTTATTTGTTAGATCAACCGAGTTTTTGACTGAAAATTTGGGTGTGAAACTAATCAGGTTTCTAATCATATTTTTTAGTTTAATAGCGGTTTCTCTCAGGGGTGTATTGTGATATGAAACTACGGGCTTATTGGTTTATTTTTTTGAAGTTTAACTAGTCCGTATAAAGTGGGGAGATAGTTTTTATTTATTAAAAAAAATTTTTCGTTGTCTGAGAATATCCCCGTTATTTTTTTTAAAGTGTTTTTTAGTTCATTTTGAATTTTTCGGTTGGGCTTTTTTTTAAAAATTTTTGGGTTTTCTTTTCAAAAAGTCTGAAATTTTTTCTTTGTATTGTTCTGTTTTAGAATAACTATAGAGTTCCCTTTTTCTGCTCTGGTGACTGCAAGATTGTTGTTTTTTTTTTTCTTTTGGGTAGATTTAATTATGGACTGTTCTGTATTTGGGAAGTTGGTTGTTTTTTGTCATTGTGAATTAATGTTATTATTTGTTCTTTTTTATGTTTGTGTTATTTTGTTTAGAGAGTGAAAGTTCTACCCATGACTGTGGTTTCTATGTTTTTTTTGGTTTTTTTGATAATAGGTGGATTATATTTGGTCCTTTTTTAATATTTTTATTTCTGGTTCTGAAAACGGTATATCTGTAAAATTTACAACTCTGTCAAAAAATGTTCTTTTTATTTTTGGGTTTTATTTTCTATTTTGGTTATTTTTTAAGAAAATTAAATTTTTGAGTTTTTTTGATTGAGAAGATATTTTTGGTGTATGTTTGTGCTTTTTTTGACCAATATTATCGTTAGATAACTTTAGGGTGAAGTTTAAAGTTCTAAGGAATAATTTATTTGGGGAAGGAGGATGTTCTCGTTCTGAACCATCTGCGGGGTTTTTCTTTCAGCCAGGGTTTTTTTTGCTACTGGGTCGTTTTTGCCCGGAGGCAATAAATTTTGTCTACAATTAAAATAATAAATATTGATAAAAAATCAAATAAAAGGGGTTGAGAATTGTAGGCTTTGGTTAAAATTTCACCATATTATTTTTTTTTAATGAATGGTCAGGTAACAGTTAAACATTTTCTCTATATTTTTATAACTTTACACTGTACCACTGCT
>JAHBCN010005356.1:0-56117 GCA_019359885.1 Listronotus oregonensis
TTTTTTTTCCCCCCCCGTAACTGGTTTTTTTTAAAAAAGATAAAAAAACGTTTTAAACCCACTTTTAAAAAAAAATTTTTCACTTTTTCCCTTTTTTTTCCCCGGCATCTAAAAAAAAGGGGCAGTCCATGGATATAGTGTTTTCCCCCTTCCATCGTTTTTTTTTGTGTAATTTTTTCCCCCATTTTTTTTTTTAAATTTTAAATTGTTTTTTTTTAAATGGGAGGTGGGATAACTAAATTGTAAAAAACCCCCATTTATTAACTATTTAACTAAATTTTTTTAAAAGAAAAGTTGAAAACGGTTTGTGTTTTTTTGGGAAATATGGAAATTCCCCCACCCCCAATTTTTTTTTTAATTGAAAATTTTTAAATTATAAAAAAAAACCCAAAATTTTCCCTTTTTTTAATTTTTAAAATTAGCACAAAAAAAATGTTGGTTTTCTTTAAAAATTTTTTTAAAGCGTTTTATATGTTTTCAAAGCAGCCAGTTGGGGGTGAAAAAAAAAAAAAAACATAAAAATTTTTAAATAAAATTTTTTTCTTGAAAAAAAATCGGTAAAACCCGTAAATTTTTTTTAGAAACATAATTTCTTAGTAACATTTTTCGAAATTTTCACAAATTGCCCTTTTTTTTAAATTTTTTTTTACAAAATAACGAATTTGACAATTGACATACATTATCCCAAATATGACGGGGTTTTTGGGGGGTTATTTCAAAAAAAGTGATTCCCAAAAAAAATTTTTTTTCTAACTGAAATTTTTTAAAAAAAAATTCTCGGGGGAAAAACTTTATGGCGGACATTGTTATATATATATATAAAAAAAAAAATCTGAAAAGGGAGAAATTGGAAATGCAGTCTTTGAAAGGCCACTTTAAAAAAACTTTTTTTTGGTCCCCGGGAAAAAAATTTTTCCCAAAAGGACAACCAAAAAAAGTGTTTTTTAAAAACCAGAAAAAAATTTTTTTTTTTAAAAAATTTTTCCTTACCAAAAGGAGTTAAACCCAAAAAGGGGGTTAATTTGGGAAGCCCAAAATTTATTCACATTTTTTTTTAAAAAATTTGACTTTAACTTTTTTGGCGTGGATCCCCCGGGGCTAACAAGCTTTTAAGGGAAAGAAAAATAAAAGCAAAAAATTTAAAAAATAAAAAAAAACAAATTTTTTAAAAAAACTTAACGAAATCCAAAAAAAAAAGGGGTTTTTGATATAATGATTTTTTTTCCATTTTTACCGGGCCCGGGCCCATTTAAAAACCCTACGAATCTGCGGGGCCCCCCTAAAAAATTTAAATTTTCATACTTTAAAGGTAAATTAAATTTAAAAGAGTTTGCAGAAAAAATTTTTTTTTTAAAAAATGAATACCATTTAAAAGGTTTAAAATTAATAGAATAAAATGTAGTACCTAAAAAAAAAAAATTCAGATGTTTTTTTTGGGGAATCTAACAAAATTTGTTGTTTTTTTGGTAGAGAAATTTTTATAAATGGAGCTAAGTTTTTGGATATCACCCTTTTTTAATTTTTGGTTTAAGGAAAATTTTTTTTGGGGTTCTTTTTCCCCCCAAAAATTTCCCTTATTCTGGGGGTCCATGGTTCCAGCAGTTTTTTTACATTTGGGGGTTTCTTCTGGCGTCACTTTTATGGGGAAGGATCGACCAATTAGATTTCTGCATCTAAATAAAATCAATTGGTCGTATAAACCTCATGGACCCCAAAAAGAGGTGTTCTTTTGTGCCTCTCCCAAAAAACCTGCTCCCCCGGGGACTGGCAAAGGGGAATTTTTAAATGGAAAAATTGGTACAAGGTTTTTTCCCCAAAAAATGGTACATTTTACTTACCCAAAAAATCTAAAAAAAAGGAGTACCCCCAAAATCTTAGCTCCATTTATTTATATTCTCCCCCCAAAAAAACAAAACAATATTTCGTTGGGTTTAATAAAAAGCACCCAAATTTTTTTCTTTTTGGGAAAACATACATATTACATTCTATTAATTTTAAACCTTTTAAAGGGGGTTCAAAATAAATAATGTATCTGCAAATTTAAAAGGGGCGGAAAAATTCCCCTTAATTTTGGGGGTTTTTAAATAATTACCTAGGCACCACGACAGATGGGTCTGTCAGTTATCAAGATCGGCCTGTGGGGCCCCCAAAATTTTAAAAAAAGGGGAAAACCCCAAATTTTTTAAAAAAAAAATTTTAAAAACAAAATTTTTTCTTTTTTTTCCTGACGGCCTCTTTTTCGTTAATTTTTTTTCCACCTTTTTTTTTTAATTTTTTTTAAATTTTTTTGTTTTTTTTTATTTTTTTTACTCCGTAAAATCTTGTTAGTGGGGAAAACCCCCGTTAAAAAATAAAGTTAAATCAAAAAAGAATTTAAAAAAGGGAAAAATTTTTTGAAAATTTTTTTTTTCATTGCTATTAACCTGTTTCATGTTTTTTTCTCACATATGGGAAAAGAACTTTGTAAAAAAAGGGTTTTTTTTGGGGTTTTTTAACAAGAATCATTTTCTTTTTTTTTTGATTTTTCCAAAGATGGGAAAAAATTTTTCCAAAAACGACTTTTTTTTAAAAATTTAAATTTCTTTAAAACCTTTCAATTTTTCATTTTTCCCCCACTCTGGTTTCAGATTTTTTTTTTTAAATAGTCAGTCACGACTACCCTTCCCCCTTTTTTTTTTTATATATATATATATATATATATATATATATATATATATATATTTTTTTTTTTTATTTTCTATATTCAACAAATGTTTTTTGGGGGTTTTTTGGGGGGGGCATTTTCTATTCTTGTTATACGGGTAATTAAATTTCGACCCTCATCATTAGGAACTTGGAAACTATGGAAGATGCGAAGGTATTTGTATATAATTGTAAATATTTGACTTGATAAGCTGATACGCCCCATTGGCGAATCACACCATATTTTGTTTATTGTTTTAATGTATATTTGTTTAAATGAAAACTTGTGTACTCTTTGTGTCAAAAATAGCAATAGTCTTTTTACATGATGTCCATTAAAAAGTAGAGGTAGATGATAGGTTCACCATCCACCGCCACCGGTGGAGCTCTATATCTCAAAATATTTCAACTGTCAAACGTCAAAAGCCACATGGCTTAAAGAAATTTTTTGCTCACTTTTTGGGGGGGGGAGTATTTTTGGTACTACGTAATGCGCTGGGGAAAAAAACGGGTCGGGTGTACAAGTTTCAACTGTCAACTTCAAACGTTGAAAACCACGTGACTAGATGGCGCTGCAAATTGCAGGATCCTGAAAGTTAAAAAAAGTGGATGAGATCTATCTTAAAAGGGGTTTTTTTCGGGCCCCCGAGACAGAGTTTTTAAAAATCTTTTTAATTACTCTTTTTTAAAAAATTTATTTTCAATTTTCCTCGAAAAAAAAACAAATTTTGATTTTAAAAAAAATTGACTTTCAACAAAAATTAAAAACAAAAAAACAAATTTTTTAATTCACTTATTTTTCCTTTTTCACTAATATAGTATGGGGTGTCTATTGTCTAGCTCAGCAATTATGGAATCTAACTCCCCCCCTTTCAACTGTCATATTCAAAAAATTTTTTTCCCCCCCGGGGGTACACCATCCGGGGGCCCCCCCCTTTGGGCTATCGGGGGTAAGGCCGTTAGCGGAGGGCCTCATACGTTGTTTTTTTTAAACGTTACGTAATTATTCATCATCAATAAAAAATTTTTCCCAAAATTGGGCTTAAATTTAAATAATAAAAAAAAAACATATTGCTTTCAAACATTATTTTGCTACTAATAAAAAAACCCTTACTTTCACTAACTATATTTAATCAAAATAACAAAGATGTTTTAATACTAAACCTATAAAATAAAAATTTTTAAAATTCAAAAATAAGTTTTGGGTTTAGTTTATCCCCTAAAAAACGCAATTTTATCAAAAAATTTTTAAATCTTGCTGCAGTAAATCCCGGGTACTTTTATTCTTTTTTGTTTTAAATTTTTACGGGGAGTCAATATTAACATATTTAATTATTCCAATTTTAATAGGAAACATGTAATGGTCAGATTTTAAACCATTTATAAAACGATATCTTGATGAACCTTTTTCGCAAGTCAACATTATATTCATGTAACCATACAAAGTTTTTTCAGGAATATGTTTTAAATTATTTTCTCTTTTAAGCTTTTTTTGCTTAATGATAGAAATGTGTTAAATTACGACCGAATTTGTCGAGAGTCATCGTAGAAATGATACCGGGTTTCTAAGTCTAATCAGTTTATTTAGTGATACCAGCTTCCTTTAACTTTTCAATAATACTTAAAATCTCATTTTTATGAGAGATATTACCAGCTTCCTTGCTTGCCATTAACAATCTTACGGCCAAGTGATGATCGCGTTGTTATATTTACAATGACTTAATTTGGTTTTTTAAAAAAAGTATTTCTTTGTTATTCAATATAGGCAACCTTTTAAAAATCTGCTTTTTGTTAAACATTCTAAACCGTTGTTAACAACAATTTGCTAAGTTGACAGGTTTAGAATGTTTAACAAATGTCAGATTTTGACAGGTTGCTACTAAAATCATTGAATAACACTGACAATGACGTTTTGTTAAACATTCTAAACTGCTAAGTCCATTGCTAAATTTAACAACGCGATCATCACTCGGCCGTTAATCTATCCATAGGTTCATTTGGATCATCCCAGTAAACGTAATTAATTTTATTATTGGAAAATGTTTTATAACTAGTTAGAGGCCTGAAACCAAACTGACTATCGATTGGTAAGCCATAACCCTGAGGCTGTTGAGTTCGTGTAATTCGTAACTGCTTATTACGTTCCCTCTGCTTTTTTGCATTTTCCTCCTTTATACGTTCAAGTAATGTTTTAATTGTTAGCAAGTATTTAATACCCCTGTTTCCATGTTGTTGAACATGTTGTTCCTTTTCATTGAAATTTCTCTTGCTAGCATTTGTTAGCAAAATAGATTTTGCGAATGTTCGCTCATCTAGTGGGGTTAATTTGTTTTTTAACGGATTGGTCTTAAATAAAAGTTCATATAGTCCAGGAGTTTCAGTAAATTTTTCTTCCTTAATACAAATATCCGGTCCGTTAAATTCAAGCCATGAATCACCAAAAGTTAGATAATCGGTTGTTAAATCATGTTTTAAATATGTTCGATCGTACTCGTTTTCCGTATCAGTTATAAAACCTCTTACATATTCTCTAGGTAACGGATCATACGGATCTAGATATTCCCTAAAGGATTATTCCGCAATGCTATCCATTTAAACAGTAGTTAATTGAGAATCGACTCTAAAGTCATCGTCAAAGTAACTTTCTTTAAGGTTATGTTCATAAATAGTTCTGTTTAATCAGTTTCCTCCCTTCGTTCATATTCTGAACTATTGATGAATCATCTTCTTGTGTCTCGTCATCAATTGGATTACCCATGTCTTAATATTCTTTTTGTGCATCTGGTTCGTCTTGTTCTTAAACAGGACTAGTAAATTTCGTGGTTTTTTTATTACTGTCGGAGAAAAGTTTTCACTTTACGTCATTTTTACGGACTTAGGTGTAAATGGTGTAGATTTTTTACCATACTGTATTGATTTGGATATTAGTTTTGCCAAGTGTTTATATGTATTCTCCAGCGTAACAACATAACGATCAGCTTTAAGAGAATCGTATAGTTTTATTACAACGCGCGAGTGTTCGTCAAGGAGTTGAAGAATGTTTGGATCTGCTTGCTAAGCTAAGGGCACTGTATTTTTAGATAACGGCACCCTTTTTTAAATCACGGCACTGTTTTTCCAAATTACGGTACTGTACTTTTAAATAACGGCACTGTTTTTTAAATAACGGCACTGTTATTTTAAATAACGGCACTGTATTTTCAAATAACGGCACGTTTTTCAAATAACGGCATTGTATTTCCAAATAATGAAAGCGTTTTTAAAATAACGGCACTGTATTTCCAAATAACAGCACCGTTTTTAAAATACCGGCACTGTTTTTTTTAAATAACGGTACTGTATTTCCAAATAACGGCACTGTATTTTCAAATAACGGCACTGTATTTTTAAATAACGGTATTTTTGTTAAACAAGGATCCCCTGTTTCTCTAAGTAACCTCTTAAGCTCTAGGCACGTGTTATCGTAATGACTTGTTGGAGTTCAATGACTATAAAGTATAAAGCAGCACGTACTTATTACCTAATATTCTTATCTGACAGTTAGTATAACTTAGGGTTTTGTACTGTACAGTCATGCAGAAGTTTAAAAAAATCAAGCAAGAAAATCACTGCTCGCAGAGGCAAAGGTATTCCTTTTGTGACTGCTTTTCACAAAGCGAGGAATGCACTTTATGCTGAAAAACCAGAGGACCTTATATCTGCTGCTGTAGCTTTAAAAGCATTTACTGGTGTTGAAAAAGTTCAACCTACAGGCATTGTACCACTTCCCAAAATCGGAGGTTTTCTACCATTTTTAGTGCCACTTTTTGCCTGTTTAAGTGCAATTAGCGCACTTAGCGGAGAGTCTGCGGGGATAATAAATGCAGTAAACAATGCCAAGAATGCTGTCGCCAAGTTAAAGGAGTCTCAGTGACATAACGAAACAATGGAATCTATAGCTTTTGGAAAAACTGGAAACGGTTTATATTTTTAGGACCTTACAAGGGTGTTCTAGGTCTTTATTTAAGACCTTATAAATACATATAAATACAAATATTATATTTAGTTTTATTTAAACCGTCATGCATAACTTTAGTTTAAGTGGTAACAGTTCCATTTTAAAAGCCAATTATACTCCTCCTCTTAATCCGAGGGATGAAACAAGCAAGTACGAACTTGGTTTAATTAGTTTAGAAACTTTTAATGCTATTCCCAATATTGATAAAAGTAATAACAAATTTTATGTTGGTGATTTTACTTTGGAAATCCTTAGTGGATCGTATAAAGTAACCGCAATAAATGATTATCTACAGGAAGCAATTCGTGAGAAAAACAAAAGCAACAAGAATTTTAATTGTACCCTAAGTCTAAAGGGTAATGTTAATATGCTCATGTGTGAGCTTAAATGTTCTTATACAGTTGACTTCACTAAGGAAAATTCTATTAAAAAGCTGTTAGGATTTTATAATATTTTGCTGCAATGCAATATTAAACATTTATGTCAAACACCTATAAATATTTTAAAAATTAATATAATTAAAATCGAGTGTAATATCGTTACAGGGGCTTATCACAATAATAAACTTGTTCATACAATACATGAATTTTCACTATCAGTACCGGTTGGTTTCAAAATAATTGAAATTCCTTAAAATGTAATTTGTATGCCAGTATCTACTAGAATTATAGACAATATTGTGTTGAAACTGGTCGATCAAGATGGTGAATTGGTTGACTTTAGGGAAGGAGTAATTACTGTTAGATCGCATTTGAGAAAGTCTATATAGATAAATATTTTGTGTCGTGTTTATCAGTATGCCACAAACTACTGCAAAGAGCACACAAAGTATGGTTGTTAAATATAACACCAAGAAAATTATCAATTTTAAGCAATTATTGAAAACTAAAAAGAGCCTAACAGCAGAAAATAAAAAACTTTCTTGAATATCTAGGTTTAATTGTAAATAATTTTCAAAATGAGTATTTTTAACGTGAGGGATCCCCTTAACATTGATAACTCTATTACAAAAATTATAGACATAGTCATTATTTACCGTAACCCAACTCTTTTAAGAATAATGACGAAATTCGCATACCGGTACAACAAACCGATATATACACTCTACCGTGGGCGAGCCATATTTATCTAGAAGGAAGACTTTTAAAAGGAGCCGATGCAAGAGTTTCAAACACAGCGAAACTTGTTAACTACTTTTTGGTCACATCTTTGAAGACATTTGTCTTGAAATTGGTGGAAACGTTATTGAGTCGATTAGATATCCTGAAGTAGCAGGAACCATAAAAGAATATATTTCTTACAATGATAATGAACTAAATAAATATAAAAATGATGGTTGAAATATTGATAATGATTGTACTTGCGATATCGGTAACCCAACCAGTGGAAGTTTTAATGTTTGTGTACCACTAAGAACCCTACTGGGGTTTGCTGAAGATTTTCGAAAAATTCTCATAAAGGTTAAACACGAACTGTTGGTGTTAATAAGAACCCCTTCTGACATAAATGCTATTATTAACACTGCTGAGGCAGAAAATGTAGGAGTTAATATTGATAAGATTGTTTGGAAGCTACCACATATTACAGTATCTGATGCCGAACGAGTAGAATTTTTAAAGCTTGTTGAAAGTGGAACCGAACTGGATATCGGCTTTAGAAGCTGGGAGCTTGCAGAACATCCTTCAGTACCAATTGGAAAACAATTTACATGAAATATAAAAACTTCGGTGCAGGTGGAAAAACCCAGATGGATAATTTTAGGTTTTTAAACGGCCCGAAAGAATAAATCTAATAAAAATAGTAGCTTATCTAAATGTATCAAATGTTAAGCTTTATTTAAATTCGGAATTTTATCCATATGATAATTTAAATTTTAAGGGGCCTAATAGCTACTCTTTATGAAATGTATTCTGAATTTCAAAAGAGGTACTACGAAAAAGAAAATAAACCACTTTTTACTCCAAAAAACTTTAAAAAGTATGCACCCTTAATTATAATTGATTGTTCAAGACAACATGAAATATTAAATTCTGGCACTATTGATGTAAGACTGGAAATTGAAACAAAAGAAAACTTTCCTGCAAACACAAGTGCCTACTGTTTAATTATTTATAACAAACTTGTTAGATATATACCATTAACAGGGTCTGTAAAAAAGATTTTTTTTTTTTGAAATAAACGATTGTAATTTAAGACTAAGTATAGTTAGTAGAAAGTAATGGTTCTGTAAAAGTTTAACATTGTAATTTTATGTTAAATGTAATGTTAGTAGCAAAATAAATGTTTGAAAGCAATATGGATTTTTTTAATATTAGTTTGCTTCCAAGCCTACACACTTGGAGAATATTTATTGATGATTATTATGATTACGTATCGATCTATATCAACAACGTATAGAGGCCCTCCGCTAACGGCCTCATCTCAATAACCCTAAGCCAGGGGGCCCGGACGGTGTAAACCTTAAGATAGATCTCATCCACGTAAGCTAACTTTCAGGATCCTGAAACTGCAGCGCCATCCAGTCACTTTTTAATGTTTGACAGTTGACAGTTGAAATTTGAGAGCTGACAGCTGCCATTTTTAAGCGCATGCGTAGTACTCTAAAATACAGCGAGCCCACGTAAGCTAAATTCCCTAAGCCATGTAGCTTTTGACGTTTGACAGTTGAAGTTTGACAGCTGACAGCCGCCATTTTTTTAGCGCATGCTCACTACTCTAAAAAGTGTTAGCCCACGTGAGCTAAATATGACGTAGTGGACGTCGAGAAATACGAACCACCCTCCGATGTAGACCTGTGACGTCTAGAAATATGATACACCCTCTGACGTAGGCCTGTACGTCAAGAAGTATGACACACCCTCTTACGTAGACCTGTGACGTCTAGCAATATGACACACCCTCTAACGTAGACCTGTGACGTCAAGATTTCGAGATATAGAGCTCCACCGGTGGCGGTGGATGGTGAACATATCATCTATCTCTACTTTTTTATGAACGCCATGTAAAAGGACTACTGCTATTTTTGACACAAAGAGAAGAGTAACTGCACACAAGTTTTCATTTAAACAAATATACCATTAAACAATAAACAAAATATGGTGTGATACGCCAATCTAAATTTACATCTGTAAATTCAGTTTATCTTTAGCAGCCACCAAAGTTTGTCTGCACTACTTATAGAGCGGATGTGCCACGACAAACCGTTTCCCCAGTAAGAAATAAGGCCTGGTCCATTATATTATAATTTTATTTCAGGTTTTCCCTAAGCCGAACAGACACATCAGAGAGCTCGACTGGTGTCTCACCGTGTTCACGAAGTAATTCTGGAGATAGCAACACCCCAGGATTTCCTAAGGTTCTACCCGCTCCTGGTGCTACAGCTCTAGTGCAGCGAAGGCGAAGTACTTTAGAAGCACTAGTACCCACACCTCCAGTCCGACGGCCAGGGTCTTTTAGAGTAAGATCGCCAAAAACGACCCCTGAAAGACCGTCTACTTTTTGTTGTAGAAGACTAAGTTGGCCGGAAATTGATCATCAAGTCAGATCTGGGTAAGTTTAAACAGTGTTTATTTTAATTACGAAAAATTTCCCAATAACAGAAAAGGCCATTTATATTACCACAAAAATAGAATTTACTTGTTTTTGTTTCGAATAGCAACCTAACATATCTAAATTTTTAAAAATGTTTTAATTATTTTAAATATTTTATAGTCTAAATATTAATTTTAAGTTTAGTTACGCTCCAACTGCTTCAAGATGTCATTTACAAAAATTGTAAAAAACTAATATAATTTGGACTAGATTTAACAGTATTCAGGGTGCTCACAAAAGTTTAAAAACAAACTGCTTTTACTGCGGCCAATTTAAAAAAAATCCAACACGTTGAGGATAGGAGTTAAAAAACACTTACTCAGTCCTTTGCTATTTTGTATATCGCTGCTTCCCGTATCCGTGTCTCTTCGGAAGACTTGCGGATATTGCTGGAACTACCTGGAAGACGTAAGCATAAGGTAACCCATCTGTTTTATATGGATGATCTGAAACTGTACGCAACTAGCGAGCAAGACCTACAACAGTCTCTTAAAGTGGTTTACGAATATACCAGAGATGTTGGAATGAAGTTTGGCCTCAACAAGTGTGCAAAACTTAAGCTAGAGACATAACGATTTAGAAGCTGACCAGCTTGCCATTAGCGCGTTACTTCGCCTTCTGCAAAACAACGAGAATTATCGATATTTAGGAATCGACCAGAACCGGACTCAAGATGTTAGAGCTCTTAAGATCGAACTTAGAAGCAATTACAGGCGACGTTTACGGAGAATTTGGAGAACCCGAATTATTTGTTAAACATAAGATTCTTGCTACTAACATGCTAGCAGTTCCTGTATTGTTTTACTCTTTTGAAGTGGTTAAGTGGACACAAGTGAAACTGCACGAGCTTGACATTAGCACACGAAAAATGATGCATCTTCACCGTAGCATTCATCCGCGCATATCAACAACCCGTATTTACCTCCCACGCCTCCAGGAAGTTCGTGCCCTTTAAGCTTGGAGTGTATAAATAATAGGCTGGTTTTATGTCTTTCTTGCCAAGTTGCCAATAGTACTGATTCACTCATGCAACTAGTAAGAAAATACGAACTAGCTAGTGTTGGAGCATTTCTATTTAAGGCAGCGAAGAATTTGGCTCAAATTTGCAATAGATCCAAACAATGACCAATCACTTATAAGACTTGAGTCTAAAGCCGTAAGAACTGCATTTAAAAGAGCAGAGCAGCAAATGCTCTTAGAAGATTACATTAATAAGCCGCAACACGGAGAATTTAACCGAAACAGCCCAATCTATCTCGAAACCTCACGTTTGGATTTTTAAAATCTGCTGAGCTCAAGTCTGAAACCGCAGGTTTCCAACTAGCATACCAGGATGGTTGATAAACACATTGTTATACCGAAGTCAGTTTTCTAACATATCAGATTTTGTTTGTCGGGCCTGTCGACAGCAACCCGAAACGCTTATGCACTTATTGTCAGCTTGTCGAGTGCATGCTGTCAGTGGTTACATCCACCGACATAACGATGCTCTTTGGGTACTTTAATATCACCTCAGACAATATTACGTCATTGATTAAACAGCAATTCTGCCATTTGCTTCCGGCGATATCGAGGCAATAGTGAAAAATGACAACTGTCGCATATACTGGAATTATGCATTCCTAACTACGCAACATCGATATAAAGGAACGGGGAAAAGAAGCCAAATATCAAGATCTTCTTGGCGAACTTCGGATTCTCTATCCGGAGTATAACGTGCGATTGGTTGTCCTGATTGTTGGTGTTTTGGGGGTATGAAAGAAAATGTGATGGGAGAGCTAAAGTGTATTCCCGCATGTCAACATTCACCCGAACAACTTATGAGGAAAATACAAGAACCTGTTGTTCTTGGATCCCTTCATTACGGTCTTCCGCATAACGCCCTACGGGGTCCAAGCCATTGGATACGTTATGTCGGATCTTTGTAAATAATATTAATATAAAGTACTTGTGTGTCTGCCAACAATTGTTCTTTTTGTCTAGAATAAAAAATTAATTTTCTATTAAAGATTTTATATTTTTACTACTTTCTTAGTAATTTTAACCTTAAAAAATATAAATTTTAAAGTAGCCGCTTAAGAAAATTAAACAAATTTTAAGGTAATCCTAACTCAAAATATAAATTAATATGTTTTAATAAAACAAAATAAACTTTAAAACTCATATTAAAAAATAGAATTATTTGCCGAGACATAGCTTAAAGCACGAAAATATTTAATAATGTTGTTAAAGGTAAATATTTCAGTTAATTTAAAATTTATGTTTTATCTGAGTTGAAAATTTATTAGGTTATAATTTTTTTTTTAAATATTAAAGATAAAGAAATGGCGTGACCTTTATATTTTTATTTTTTTTATGTCTAGTCATATAACTTTAATAAGATATGTTTAGGGTTTTAAAACATTTATGTTTTAATCATCTTTATAAATAGTTTAATATAAATTTAATAATCTAATTGTTTTACTTGCAATTTAAATTTGGTTTATATTTTTTAAACCTAAATTTTCTGTTTAGCACTTTACCTGTAATTTGTTTAAAAAACTTTTGCATAAATAATCATATATCCTACTAAAATGAAATTTAGTTTTTTTTTCAAAATAATGGTTTTTTCTTTAGTTTTTTTAATTTTTTATTTTTTAGATTGTGCGACAAGTTAAAAATATAATATCAGTTTTTCAGGTATTTTTGTAAATTTATAGCGCCCCGTTTAATAACAGTTTTACACATATAAAAAAATAGGTGAGCCCTCTTTGCTATATACAAAAACCATAAACTTTATTACTGTATATTTTGTCAAAGAACATTTATAATAAGTAAAGACCCTTGAAATTCTGAAAACAATCGTATCACACAGAATAGCCAAACTAGGAAAAAATATTATAAGATTTTTTGACTAATGAAGTTATAAAAATATTTTAAAAATGTGTGTTTGAATAAAAAAAATGGAAATTATTTCTGATGGCCTTAATTCATAAAAAAATCAGACGATAAGAATAATAATTTTCGTGGATTTATGGTAAAATGGTGTTAGAAAATTGTTTTAATAAACCCTCGTATTTTTGGTTAAAATTTAGTTAATTAGCCTAGAACTATTTTTTTTGTATTGTTTCGTGTTTTTTGATATTCTTCAGCTCCAAACCCCACTTTTTGACATATCATATACATTTGTCAACATTTTTACATTTGTTTTATCGGATGACATTTAGTTACTATTAACAGTTGCATGCCAATTTATAACGTGTCTTTTGTTTAAATTTTGTCCCAATTTATGCAATTTTTAAATATAGAATTTTGTTTTTAAAATTTAATAAACTGCTTTATTTCAAAAAAATTTAATTAAATATTATTTTAAACAGGTTTACTCTTTTGGCGGAATTTAGTTTTGGCATATATTATTTTTAAATGGTGTATAATTGTAAATATGTCATTTTTCTGCCAATTTTTTATATTTTGTACGGCATTAACCTAACAGAAAAGTTTTGTGTTTTTCAAAACACCTTTTATATCTTATTTTAAAAAAATGCCGTACTATTAAATAAATTGATGTTTTGTCTTTTCACATACTAACTTTATTGTTCTATTAATTTTTACAGAAGTCTAACAAATTTTATATTTTGTTTTTGTTTAACTCTCCTAAATTTTTTGTACTAAACAAAATAATTTGATTTATTCATTATAAGCTGTTTTTAAACAAATATTTGTGATATACCCAGCAGTTATAGGTTATTTTTTATATAAAATCCTATGTACTTTACAGAAAAGTAATATATATTACTTTTGAACACCCACAAAACACATAAATATAATTAAAGAAAGTCGTCCATTCATCCCTTTAACTTTATTTGATACGTTGTCGAGATCGATCGCGCTTTCGTGACTGGTCTTTCTAAAGAGATTGAAATATATGGGGCCGATTTTCGACGGACAGTCAGAAGGCAAAAATCACTTTGATCGGAATAGCAGTGTTGCCAATGTTACGAGTTTCTAGACTTTTTAATAATTTTAAAAATATAACTTAGCTTTAATCGTTCCTGTATTAAAAAAATATATATTTACATGATGTATTTATCATTTATTAGTATACAGAGAATGGACCTAGTAAATTAGTTAAAAAATATATAAAGGTGCGTGGGTCTAACAAAGCCTAATTTTGAAAAAAAACATACCAATTTTAGTGAAAGTTATATAGCTTAAAAAACGGTTAGTTTTTACTTATCGGGTCCACGGCCAATTTTATTGAAATTTGGTACAAATGGGTTTTTTGGGCGCTAATCAAGAATCTAAAGTCAAATTTTGTCAAAAGCTTTTACGTTATAAGACCCTACTTGGACCTTACCTCAAAAATGCACAAACTTTTCCTATAATACTTCTTTCTTGAACCTGGTCACAGCCAAACTGACTGATTTTATGGTAGAACACCTATTATTTTACAGGTTAAACTCATTTGCCCAATTATGTACTCATAAGTTTAACTAAAAAACACATTAACAAATTTTGGTATAACTTTTAAATTTAAATTTTTGACCAGCATTTAATATAAAAAAAATAAAAACTATTCACTAAAGAACTTGGAAATTTTTATAAAAAGTGTTTATTTCAAGTAAAGGCATTATTTTAATCTTTTGTAAAAGGTGCATTATGGTAAGGGTGCATAAGGACTCCCGCAGTTATATTGCAAGGTTACAGCTTTGTTATTATTAAATAAATATATATTATGCTGTGGCTGGGTATTTTTTATTTAAAAGTTAGATATTAATACAAGTGAGAAAGCAGCGCATTTATCTAAATTTGGATTTGTTGATGAGGTATAATATATTAAATAGGTAATTAAAAACATCCTCTCTTTTAAACACAAAAAATAATAAACGCATTTGATGTAAACCCCATTTTTAAACAATTAAAATTTAAAAAGTAGGCGCTTTTCAATTGTTTCCCAAGTTGTACCACGGCTCCCTAGATAGTTTTGCTGACTTTTAAAAAGTAAAAATATTTTTCTTTTGGTGGTGTTTTCTGTTGAAAATAACGACTAAAAAAACGTAATAATAAATGTATTCTAAAAAATAATAAATGTTATACCATAAAATCATTCAGTTTGGCTATGACCTATGATTCAAAAAGGACGAATTTTAAATGTATTTACACTTGCCAAGGGAAGATAAAGTGATATTAAGAAATTTGTATATAGGTGATTCCTCTCACCCCAATTTTTTTTTTAATAATCTATATTTCGATTTTTATGGTAACGGATTTAATGAGCTTTCTTGATATTGGGCCAAAAAGGTATTTAATAAGCAGTTTAAAAAATGATTAACGTAAGACCAGTCAAAATTAGGTAATCAGTACCTGGGAAAAAAGACCTGTACTGTCTAAGTATCACATTAGTTCGGAAAGATAAGATAACAAATGTAAAGCTTAAGAAATGTAATTACACTTCCAAGGAAGATAAAGTGATATTAAGAAATTTGTATATGGGTGCCCCTCTCCCCCAAATTTTTTTTTTAATTATCTATATTTCGTTTTTTTGGTAACGGATTTAATGAGCTTTCTTGATTTTGGGCCAAAAAAGGTTTTAATAAGTAGTTTAAAGACTGATTAACGTAAGACCAGTCAAAATTAGGTAATCAGTACCTGGGAAAAAAGACCTGTACTGTCTAAGTATCACATTAGTTCGGAAACATTTTTACAAGTCATATTATATATTACTAGCGTCGGCCTATTTAACCAACTGAGAAGCGAAAGAACGCTTAATGATGTATTAAGAACGTCACAATTTCTTGTATTTTTTAAGTATGCAGACTCAAACACCCATCGGTGTGATATTAGTGCACTAGCATAATTTTTCCCCAACTGTAATACTACTTAAATATCTGAAACATAGCTCATTTATAAACATAAAAAGTGCTCCTAAAATTTTGTACATTTGACCAAGTGTTATGTTGCAAGAACCATATTTTTCATGGGCTTATGTACCCCGTTGTTGTTTTGGCTAGGGCATAGCTAAAGCAAAAATGGCGCTTAAAAGTACATCATTACTACATAACATAACAAAATCCCCCAACCGCATTGGCGCGGGAATATAAACGTCTACTTCGGATGCAAATAAACCATAAATTAAATGTGTACTGCGTAAAGAAAACGCATAAAATGTCTTTTTGCAAAGGTCAAGTGGATTTGTTTTGGCTTATATACTTAAGATACAGTATTATGTTCTGCTAATCTCAAACGTTTCTCATTGTTGTTATGTGGAGCCTTTTCTGTCATATAGGTAAGACAAGGCTTACTCTATTAAATATATTTACAAGTTTAATTGAAATTCTTTATTAATGTATGTCTCTGCTTAAGTATTTATTTAAAAATCTGCATTAAAAGCATAAGAGCTACTGGTAAAGCGGGTTTTAGTTTAGAAGCACTTAGCTATAAAATAGTTTTGTAACACAATTAAAAAAAATATTTTTTAGCTGCAAAGTCTTAAAAATCTAAAATTAAAAAAAAACATTTATTTTCTTTTTATTATTTACTTTTTAATCTTTTAAAATAAGATAATGTACCCACCTTTAAATTATAAAAGAAGTTAACAAGCAGAAATCAGACTTCTTGTTTAAAACTAATTATAGAAAAATTGTCTAATATGAATTTAAGTACCTAGGTTTTTTATGAAATTCATTTTATTAAAATCGACAACACACTAATAAATGCTGCAGTTGTTTCGAACATAATTTGATCAAAAAAATCTAAATCTTTTCCAAAAAAAACTATCTAAAAACCAAATACCCGCTAACGCCAACAATGGTCTGTCAGTAGTGACAATCAAGTCTACTGTCAAAAAGAGCTTGCTGTGTTGCCAATACTAATATTTTGCCTCATAAAAGGTGTGTTCTTTTGAGCACTAACCTGCACTGATTTTGATTTTTTTTTAAATTTTAACATTTTAGGTTATTATAATCAGTAATTTTGATTTACACATTTTTTGCTTTGTTCGGAGTTTAGAAGCTGCTAAATTGTCACAGAAAAAAAATAAATGTAGGCTAAAACATTTATGAACTTTTTTTCCATCTTGGCAAAGATTATTAATAGAAAAAAATCAGATTTTAACAAATAAATGGTCACTTTTACAAACATTAATATAGGATGTATATATATATATATATATATATATATATATATATATATATATATATATATATATATATATATATATATATATATATTATATATATATATATATATATATATTATATAAATATATATATAATACAGTGTGTCCCAAATTGGTGGGGAATGTATGGGAATTTGAAAACCACGATAGATAGAAAATCGGTTAAATGGAAAGTTTTGGACAATTGTGTTAGTAAGCTAATCCCGTTTACTACATGGTTTTATCTATTTAGGTTTTTGAGAAATTTTAAAAAACCTGAAACTGCATTTTCGAAAATCGGCCATATTTTTTTTATAAGTGAAAATTTTTCAAATCTGTAAAAACTACTTTAAAGCAACTTTTTTTGTAGAATATGACCGAGATGTTAATTTTTATTTTCTACGTTTCGGGTTTTTAGAATCATCATCAACTTTATTTTTTCATATGGATCGCTTTTTATTCTGATTTCAATAATGTATAACATGATATAATTTAGGAGTTTATAACCTCATTTATTTTAAAAAACAAATATTTTCTCAGTTGGCCTTGATTCCGGCGAACGTCATTTTTTTGTAAACAATAAAATATTAGTAATTGGCAAAATAGATAAGCTGAACAGATATTTTACAAAAATGGATTTGCGAACATAGCTTTAACGTTAATACCGTGTTACAACAAAATGTAATGGCGCCCATATGAAAAAGTAAAGTTTATGAATCATCATCAACTTTACTTTTTCATATGGGCGCCATATTGGATTTTTTCGCAGCCAAATAGTGCTTTTTATTCTTATTTCAACAATGTATAACATGTTATAGTTTAGGAGTTTATAACCTCATCCACTTCAAAAAACAAATATTTTCTTAGTTGGCCTTGATTCCGGCAAATGTCATCTAGCGTCATTATCAAGTTAGCTCGGGTACGTTACTAAAAAATTTTCAACTTTGTAAAATGGTTAATTATTTAAAGAAAAACTTGATATTTTGCAACGTTATTTCCAAAGCAATAGAAATGTTAAAATAGCTGCGCAAACGTATTTTGACAATTTTCCTGAAAGGCAGCATCCTAAACTAACATACTTTCGAAAACTGGTTACAAATTTGCTTAAATTCGGAAGTTCTAAAAAACCACGACCTAGGAAGTACGTTAAAGAAAATCGACAACAAGATGCTGCAGTTAACCAACATTTTAAAGAAAATTCAACATCTTCAGCCAGGGATGTTGATAGAGAATTCTACATACCTAAGTCAACCATTCATAGGGTAGTTAGGACTATCTAAACAAAAATCGTTAATATGTTGAGAAATATATACAACATTTGAATTTTGGTCGTTATTTTACATTTTCATTTTTGTAGGAATATTAGTTTAACCACTTTTCATTGTTTTTGTTTACTTTTTTTAATAATTGTTATGTGTTTTGTTGTAACACGGTATTAACGTTTAGCTATGTTCGCGATACCCATTTCTGTAAAATATCTGTTCAGCTTTTCTATTTTGCAAATTACTTATATTTTATTGTTTACAAAAAAAATGACGTTCGCCGGAATCAAGGCCAACTGAGAAAATATTTGTTTTTTGAAATAAATAGGTTATAAACTTATAAATTATAACATGTTATACATTTTTGAAATCAGAATAAAAAGCACTATTTGCTGCGTAAAAATAATATGGTGTATGAAAAAATAAAGTTGATGATGATTCAAAAACCGAAACGTGAAAAATAAAAATTGACTACTCGGTCATATTTCAAAAAAGTTGCTTTGAAGAAAATTTCTACAGATTTGAAAAATTTTCACTTATAAAAAAAATATGCATTTTCGAAAATGCATGTTTAGGTTTTTTAAATTTTCAAAAACCTAAATAGATAAAACCATGTAGTAAACGGATTACTTATAACATAATTTGTTCAAACTTTCTCATTTACCGTTTATCTATCGTGGTTTCCAAGATCCCATACTTCCCACCAATTTGGGCACACTGTATATATATATATATATATATAATATATATATATATATATATATATATATATATATATATATATATATATATATATATATATATATTATATATATATATATATATATATATATATATATATATATATTATATATATATATATATATATATATATATATATATATATATATATATATATATATATATATATATATATATATATATAAAATATAAAATAATATACAAAAACATGTTAAATAAGAGCCAAATTCCTATCCAAATATCTCGGCCTTTTGAAGTTATGAGATCCAAAAATAGACCAGGTTTTTTTTTAATTAACACAGGATTTTTTTATAAGTATGGACAGTACAGTAAAAAACTTGCCAATCAGGAAAGAACTTGGTCTTATTTTAAGACTCATACTTTAAGAGATCGAAATTTTGGGAAAGCAACTTGGCTCTTATTATACAGGGTGTAAAAAGTATGATGCTCACGATTTTAATGGGCGATAGAGGAGCTCAAAACAAGTTGAAAAAGCCAAGAACATACAAGTCAAAAGTTAATTGTTTTTGAAATATGGCCTTTTAAAGTTTAAAAAGTTGGCAACACCGCGCCTGTTTCATCGAAGCGAGTCTCGACTTCGAACGTTTTTTGTGAATTTTTGCATGTTTACACTTTTTTAAGAAGATGTTCATTTACATACAATTAATAAAAATTACTTTCTGCAATTTATTTTAATATTTAATTTAAGTAAAAAACAATCAATTATTGTTTGGTTTTTATTTGTAATTAAAAAATAATTGTACTTACCACAAGAATAGGCTTAATATCCATTTTAAGAACACAAATTATTATGCTTTAAAACAGAACTTTTTTGTTTGGCTTAAAGAATAAGATTTCTCGGTCGCACACATTCGGTTTTCATCACTCTTTGGTACACTTGGAATACGTTTGTCTTGAATTTAAAACATATTGGCATATTTTCACGGTTTAAAAACAAACAAAAATATCGTGGCCGGATCGGTGAGCTACTTTGTACAACTTACTTTACGCACAAAGGTAGCTTTTGTTGCCAATTGTTTTTTAAATTTTTAACTGGGAGAAAAATTATTTTTTTTTTGTAGTCTAAAACATTTAAAATTTAGTTTATTTTATTATCAAATGAATCTACTGATAAGCGATTAAGACAAAAGTTTCCAGTTGTTACGGTTTACAGAAATAAATGCTTTCAAAATGCATGACAAAAATCTGTCAAGTTTTGACACATATGTCATATAAACTCTTCGACTTATTATGAGCTTCACTATCGTCCATTAAAATAATAAGCATCATACTTTTTACACCCTGTATATAATTTTTTTTCATATGATTTTCCTTTGCTCGATTTAATTAATAGAATAAAATCCTGCCTGTATTTGAAATTTAAAGGCAATTATGGCTTCAAAAACCCTTTAATTAGGTCGCAAACTTCTAAAATACTTCCTAAATATACGACATTACCGCATATGTTTTAGGCATTTCGAATTTTTAAAATTTGTCTTTTACTTTGTATCCTAAAAGCTACTTACATACCAAATTTTAAATTTTGACTCTCTCGGATAGTGCCCCATAAATGTGATGAAATTAGGAATAAGTCAGTCAGTTGGTCACTCAGTCAGTAGCAATTATTAAAATAAAATTTTTTGAAAATCACTTGACATAACATTTTTAATTTTTTAATTAGAATAGTGATTAAAGTACTTTTTAAATTTAACAAGCAAATCACATACATTTATATAGAACTATAGCGACGTTGGGATAGGGGAGAAAATACGCATCATGAAATATACACACTTTGTTCGTCAGGCTGAAACTTGACCTGGCTCACTAGGCCTGACGCACTACCGTGCGCCTAGATATTAAAGAGTCCTGATGCACTTTTTTTTTATAAACTATTTAGTTTTTTTTGGCAACACCGCCTTATAAAAACCTGACGTTTTATTTCGCTCTTTTTGCAATAATGTTCTGAACTAACGCTGTACGTTAGAAGTTATGTCACGCTGCGTCCGCTAGAACGTTATTTTATTTTTATCATTGGGTTTAAGTGGTAAGTTCATAACTTTTGACGAAATTTATTAGGGCGTCCTGTTACGAGTTTTCGCCAGGTTCATTTTTCTACGATAAGTTTAATTTATTTTTTTAGCGTTATCTCTTAAACGATTAAACATTGTTAAAATTGTGTGATATATCAAATAGGTTTTGATTTTAACAAAGAAATTAAATAAAAGTTATTATTATACAGGGTGGTTTATTTTAAAAATGAGACTTTTATATATTTTTTTTATGTAAAGTTTTAAGGTAAACTTGGGATAACATCAGCACTGGATTGACGGTGGTTAAACCCTTTGCTTTTAAAGTATTTGTATTTTTCTTTGTATATTATTTTTTTGGAATAAATATCTCCAGAGCAGCCCCCGAAGACTTGTTTAAGCCCAAACTCTATATACCGTGGGTGCCAGTTTTAAGATATTTAAACTACTTTTGTTAGTTACGTCACATACAGTTTGCATTTAGTGACACCCTCAAGCGATTGTTCAGCCAATGACATTATACAATTTTTTTTTACATATAAAACTTATTATAGTTATTAAGGTATCAAAGGTATTATAAGGATAATAACGCTTGAGGTCGATGGTGTATTTCCCGAGGGCCTTTGGCCCGAGGGATATATGTTGACCGAAAGCGTTATTATCCTTAATACCCGTGGTGCCTTCAACGTTTAATGTCCGACTAAATATTCTTTATAGGAGAAAAATTTGAATGAATTTTGAATGTATTCGTTTAAACCAAATAAAGTACTAGCATTTACCTGAAAAAATTGTCGTAACGTAATTGTGGTAACCATGGTTGTAAGTTATTTGTCAATAGGACAGCACATAAAAAATAATTTTGCGATTGAGGTATAAAAATGTCCAAAGTAGTGGAAAATACCCATCTCCCCCAAGATATTTTAGTGAAAGCTGCTAAAGCTGAGCATGCGCTTGTGCCAGAAAAAACTAGGCGGATTTACGAGAAAGAATATTATTATTTCCATTTTGAGTCCTGGCTGACGGAACACTGCGTGGACCGTGTGGACGAAACCCTTTTGAAGGCTTATTATCAAGATTTGTCAGAGTCATATTCTCCAAATTCCCTTTGGACAACGTTTTTAATATTACGTAAAGAATTAATAGTTCATAAGAAGATAACAAGTAATGAAAAGTTGATTTCTCTGCAACAGTTCCTAAAGCACCTTGGGGGAAATTATCAGCCTAAAAAGTCGAATGTTCTGACTCGCGAACAAGTTATAATTTTTTTTTAAAAGAAGCGCCGACTGAAAAATATTTGGCAGATAAAGTTGCATTAGTGATAGGTGTATTCGGAGCTTGTAGAAGAGACGAGCTTGTGAAAATGAAGTTTTCCGATGTGCGTGATATGGGTCAGCATATATTTATTGACATTCCATAAAGTAAAAATGGGCAAACAAAAAAGCTTTTGGTTATTGATGACAGTGAAATGTAAAAAGTTAATTCGGGACTATGTGTCTTTGCGACCAAAAAATTACCTATTGATGGGTTTTTTTTCTTTCGTTTTGAACGATGTACTGTGCAGCCTATAGGAAAAAAATACATTTGGAAATATACCCTTTAAGATTGCTACATTTTTGGGGTTTTTACCTGAGGCCCCCACAGGACGTACAGCGGCAACAATTCATTCTGATGGGGAGGTATTTCCCGAGAGTTTTGAGGTGAGGAGGCTAAAAAAGAGTTCTTCGGTAGCACAGGAATGGATGAAAATTGAAAGCTCCAAATTGGCTTATGCTTTCCTTTTTGGGAAAAAAGTATTACTTCAAGTAACACAGCAACTGGGTGGGGCATGGAAATGTGGAATTTTTCCGGTCATTTTTAAAAAATTGTACGTTTTATTTAAAAAATTTTTTTTATTTGATATGTAAGTGTTTTTTTTTTTTCAAAACGAACCACCAAAATTTTTATTTAAAAAAGGAACTTTTTTTAAAACCCCAAAAAAACTGACTTTGACATAATATTATTTTTTAAAAAAAATACCCCGGGTTTTTTAAAAAAAAAATTTTTTTAATTTTTTTTTTAAAATTTTTGAATTTTTTTTTTAAAAAAAATTTTTTTGGGGGAAAAAAAAAAAAAAGTCAAAAAAAAATTTTTGGGAAAAGGGAAAAAATTTTTTTTTAAAAGGGGGAAAAAAAAAACCCTTTTTTAAAAATTTTTAAATTTTTTTTAAAAAAAAAAAATTTTTTTTTTTTTTTTTTTTTTTTTTTTTAATTATTTAAAAAAAAAAAGGAAAGGGGAAAAAATTAAAAAATTTTAAAAATTTTTTAAAAAAAATTTTTAAAAAATTTCCCCGGGCCCCCCCAAAAAAAAAAAAAAATTAAAAAAATTTTTTTTAAAAAAATTTTTTAAAAAAAAGGAAATTTTTTTTTAAAAAAAAAAAATTTTTTTTTTAAAAAAAAAAAAAAAAAAAAGGGAAAAAAAAAATTTTTTTTTTTTTCCCAAAAAATTTTTTTTGGGGGGTTTTTTTTTTTTAAAAAAAAAAAATTTCCCCTAAAATTTTTCCCAAATTTTTAAAAAAAAAAAAAAAATTTTTTTTTTTTTTTAAAAAAAAAATATTTTTAAAAAATTTCAATTTTTTTTTAAAAAAAAAATTTTTGGGGGAAAAAAAAAAAAAAAAATTTTTTAAAATAACCTTTTTTAAAAAATTTAAAAAAATTTTTTGGGGAAAAAAAGGCCCCTTTTTAAAAATTTTGGGTTTTTTTTTTTTTAAAAAAATTTTTTTTTTTTTTTTTTAAAAAAAAAATTTTTTTTTAAATTTTTTTTAAAAAAAAGGGCCCTTTTAAAAAAAAATTTTTAAAAATTAAAAAATTTTTCCCCAAAAAATTTTTTTTTTAAAAAAAATTTAAAATTTTTAAAATTTTTTTTTTTAAAAAAAAAAACCCAAAAATTTTTAAAAAAAAATTTTTTTTTTTTTTTTTGGGAAAAAAATTTTTGTTTTTTTAATTTAAAAGGGTTTTTTTTTAAAAAATTTTTTTTTTTTAAAAACCAAAAAAAAAAAAAAAAGGAAAAAAAAAATTTTTTTTTTGGTTTTTTTTAAAAATTTTTTTTTCCATTTTCCAAAAAAATTTTTTTTTTTCCAAAAAATTTTTTTAAAAAAAATTTTTTTTTTGGTTTAAAAAATTAAAAACCCCCTGGGGAAATTTTAAAAAAAAATTTTTTTCCCCCAAAAGGGGGCCCCCCAAAAATTTTTATTTTAAATTTGGTTTTTAAAAAATAAAAAAAAAAAAAAAAATTTTTAAAAAAAAAAAAAATTTTAAAAAAATTACAAATTTTTTTTATTTTGGGGGGGGGTTTTTTTTTTTTTAATTTCCCCAAAAAAAATTAAAAAAATTTAAAAAATTTTAAAAAAAAAAAACCCCAAAAAAAACCCCCCCCCAAAAAAATTTTCCCAAAAAAGGGAAAATTTTAAAAAAAATTTTTTAAAAAAAAATTTCCTTTGGGGGAAAAAAAAAATTTTTTAAAAAAAAAAACCCCCTTTTTTTAAAAAAAAACAAAAAAAGGGTTTTTTTAAAAAAACCCCCCCTTTTTTTTTTTTTTAAAAAAAAAATTTTTCCCAAAAATTTAAAAATTTTTTTCCCCCAAAAAAAACCCCAAAAAAAATTTTTAAATTTTTAAAAAATTTTTTTTTTTAAAAAAGGCCCAAGTTTTAAAAAAAAATTTTTAAAAAAAAAAAGGGTTTTTTTTTTAAATTTTTCCCCAAATTTTTTTTAATTTTAAAAAAAATTTTTTTTTTTAAAATTTTTTCCCCAAAATTTTATTTTTTGGGGAAAAAAAAATTTTTTTAAAAAAAAATTTTTTTTAAAATTAATTTTTTTAAAAAAATTTTTTTTTTTTAAAAAATTTTTTTTTAAATTTTGGAAATTTTTTTAAAAAAATTTTTGGGGAAAAAAGGGGGCCCCCCCCGGGAAAAAAAAAAAAAAATTTTTTTTTTTTTTGGGCCCCCAAAATTTTTTTTTTTTTTGGGGGGGGGTTTTTTTTTAAAAAAAAATTTTTTTTAAATTTTAAAAAAAAAAAAAGGGGGAAAATTTTTTTTAAAAAAAAATTTTAAAAAAAATCGTTATTTTTGAAGTTGTTAATATGGAAGTTGATAACTAGGCTTTCTATAGAAAAATTGGAAACGTCAGCTAAAAAAAGGGTTTTAAAAAACTTCGCAATAAATGGGTAAAATAAGGGAAGCTGAAAGTTTATATGGAACCGCATTCTTATTACCAAATAATATTAAATGAAATACGATAAAATTAAAATTGCTCAATGGTACGACGTGCACAACACCGCGTATACCAATTCTCATACTCCTAAGCCTAGTCCATTTCACCCCTTTAAGAAAGGGGTTTGCTAAATTCCTTTCGTAGCAAAAGTCCAATTACTTCCATATATAAAATTTTAAAAATGACAATTTTGTTATACAAACTTTCATTCTCATTTAAACTCCTCTTTCTTCCTTCCAACGCCCCTCCCCACGGAGTATAATTTTAAAAATGTTAAAACAGATAATTTTTAATCATAAAAATTAACCTACATACTAATTTTTATACTTCTAAGTCCAGAAATAACAAAGTTCGATCTAAACTTTCACCCTCCATTCTACTTCTTTAGGGGGAAAGTTTGTTGATTTTATATGAGTAGTTGTAAATGCAGTGACAGTATTCATAATTAATCTTGGAAACAATAAACTGTTCTTTATACTTGTTAGAAAATTATTTTTTACGTTGAAACGTCTGCATTTGCATCGGTTTCTTAAAATTATTTGCGACTCTGTATCTCTAAACGTGGGCATTTTCGGACTGTGTGCCCATAAAGACATTTGATCAGAATGATATAAAATATAATATACTACAATTTTAGCCGATTTTTACCTGAAACTAATTTCCATAGGTTGGGTGCGGGCTCTTTGAAAGAGTTTTTGTTTATCAAAAACAATATAATATAAGTTTTAAAAATAACGTAAAGAATAGAAGAATTTTTTAAGAGAGGTGTTAAAGTTATTAAATATAACCTAATTTACCCATTTGGCCATGGAGGAGGGAATATTTACTCATCCCAGATATCAACGATATTGAAAGGATTGAGCATTGGGAGACTTAAAATCTGATCCAATCTTATCATTTTTTCTCTCGCTCCGCATGCTGATTGGTCGGCAGAGAGAGAGCTATGTATGCCGCTAGCAAATCAGCACGTAGAACGAAAGAAAAAAGAATTAGTTATACTGGTACTTTTTTTTCGCACACTGTTCGCACTGCCAAGCAGCAAGGCTGACTCTAGTAGGTATATGCTAGAAGCCATGGACCTCTAAAAGTACCTATTCACTTAAGCCCAATTGTTTTAATGTTCTTTAAGACATTTTTTGGTAATATAGTAGTACTACCAATAATAAAAATAAAATAAGATAATGGAAGATTTCTGCAAAGACAAAGAAAGAAACATGAGTCTTGATTAAAATACCTACCCTGCTATTGTACTGTATTGTGGGGTCACTCGGCTCAACATAGCCCTACTTCCAATTCGACCCAGGAAGATTTTTTGTGGATATCCTGCATTAGTTGATATTTTCAATTCACAAAGCAAGTTTCTTTATATCCCTACTCTGTTAAAAAAGTAACATTAAATCTGCTAACTTTGTATAAAGTTTTAAGATAAGATTTTATAAATATAAAAAGAAAAAATGATATAAAATCATAGGTGCAAAAAATGGTTTGGTTTAATAAAAGCTAAATTCTAAGCTTTTTTTACGCTTGAGCATGAACTTATATCATTTTAATTAAAAAATAAATCAATTTTAAATAAAGCGTAAGTTATCAGGCTATTTTTTATTTTTGATAATTAAATAGGCATGAAAAGATTAATTCTTGACGTCCACCTGAATAAAAAAATATTTTATTTAAGCTGTCAACATTTGACATATGGGGTGTGGGTTGTCGTCTGATGCACATTGCTAACAGAAATCCAAAAATGTACAAAGTGATTAATTTAAAAATCAAAAGCTCCATTTCGGATAAAACCGGAAGTTACCAAAAGTGACAAGACTGGCCAAAAAAGTCAAATTTGACATTATATGATATACCCAAGATTAATTTTTTTATCCCAAAAAATGTTGGTATAGTTCTAACGTATGTATGTTTTAATGCTGGATTTTCTTTTCTGAAAAATACGTTTTGAACATTTTTTTGAAAAGCTTTATATTTTTCTTAATCCTTCATTTTATTGATAAACACAATTTTTAGCTATAAACCTAAATATAAATTCTTTTTATTAATATAATTTACTTTCAGCTTTAACTTTTTTAAACAATTTATAATATCCATAAAAATTTACAAATTTTTCTTTAATTAAGTATTCTTTTCTGGGGTGTGGAGTTTAATTCTGATGGATTACCGAAAATGTTGTGCTATGATTGACAATAAGAATATATCCCGTAAATAATTATTACTTTTAGAAGAACTAAGTAAAGAAAGTTCTTAAATTTAACCTAGGCACGGATAGTGAATGGATGGGTGACCGCTACTGAACATCGTGTGCCTTTGGGTGTGGTTCGAAATTCCTGTTAAAGTGTAGGTCCGTTTGTATAATATTGCCCAGGTGCTGTAAAATGCAATATCTTCATATTTTGGTTCTTGGATAACGTTGACAGAACTGGAGTGTAAAATGGGTTAAACATCTAAAAAACCGGCACCTCTGTTAGGTAGTACTTAAGCTTCATACAAGCCTTTTCGGGCTTTTATAATAATAAAAATTAAATATTTGTACTTTATTTTAACAGTTTTTAAAAATGTATACTGTACATTAATCAAGGTATTGATTGGGGAAAAAAACACAAAACTTCCCAATATATTCTTTGATTAAGGTTTTTTAAATTTTTAATATATCAAAAGTTGCTAAATGTTTGTTAATTTAACCACAGTCCATATTTCATATATCATTTAAAAATGTAAACATTACTTCGGAAATTTTAAAATTCACGAGTTCTCACATATTAAAATGGAAATACTGTTCTGTTTTTATCACAATGTCAGCCGATGTTTTTCACACACCCGGCTGCATATAAAATACTCTTATAGCAGCACGCTTCTATAAATATGTAGTAGGCATTCTTCACTATACAGCCAATTGAGATTAATTTATTCAGTGTTTATTTATGTTACAAAAGAAATAAGGGAAAACTGGGTTAAATTTAACTTTGTTCTTTAAGGAATAGACACTTTTCAAACGACGTAAAGAAGACATTTTACATTTTTTTCTCTAGCTGATGAATATCTTTTGTCACTTGACATACAAGAACAAGTCAAGTTTATTTACGCAACTTGTAAAAAATATTATCCTGAAAAATTCGATTAAAAAACCGCAGAAAAGTAATCTAAGAAAATACACCCTTTTGCACCTTTTTTTCTGTGACGCTAGAATCAACAAAAACAGAAATATTATTAAATTAATTTATTAATCTTCAAAAGGATTTTTAAAACCTTTTGATTACTAAGATTTTTTTAGTGCATCTTAACACAAGTTTAAGTCTAGTACCTTTTAAAATTTCAGATAACTTTTAAGATAATAGCTTATAGTCTGAACAAACTTTCTTTTGGTATTTTTGTTGTTTTTCTGTAAACTGATACCTCTTTTTTTTAATTTACCGATGTAAGTAAGAGATTTAAATTAATTATTGTTGTCCTTGTTATTAATAATAAGATAAATTACATTCGTAGATTTTGGTTATTTTTATTTTAAAGTATCATCTGTAAATACACCGTTGTAGCCATTATTAATTGCTATCCATTTAATTAACTTAAGTTTTTCTGGAGAACCGTTTTCATTAAGGGAAGCGTTTATTAATCTATAGATCATGGTATGGTACGCCACAATACTTGCAGAAATATTTATGAACAATTTAGGACAAAAAATAAAAAAAATTCTTTGTTTTATTAATGTCTACATAATAAGTATATATTTTTTTAACTAGACAACTCAATTTATTTTCGAAAGATTTAAATAAACTCTACATAATATTATCCAATTACTCTTGAAATTGAGAGAAATAAGTTTAATAATGTCTTAGATTTAGAGATCAGCAAACTAGCAATAAACATACTTTTTCAATATTTTACAAGCCCACAAATCCAGACATCACAATTACCATCAAATTAATACATTTCATAGGACATAAGCTTGCGGCATACCATAGCATGATTTATAGATTAATAAACATGTTTTCTAAGGAAAATTTTTCACTTATATCGGAAAACTAACACAAAAGGTGACCCTAGTTTTGGGAAAAAAAACATAAAAATTTTCAACCAAACTAATAATAATTTGGGAAAATATTCAAAAACAACAAAAATAAAGCAAAAAACGGGAAAAATAGGGGTATTCAAATTAAACTCTGGTACAGGTCACAAAGTGTATATAGGTCAAACGGAGACGACTATTAAACAAATAATTTTAAAGCACGAAAAAACTTCTATTAAAAATAAAAAGGATTTTACTTATGCTTCAAATTTTAAAACTTAACCACTTCTTTAATGACAAATATGAAATTTTATATTTAGCTGATAAAACTAAAAATAAGTATTTTTTTAATCCTTGAACATTACTAAAATGAAAAACACGCAGTATATTTTAAAAGATTAACGTGAGGTTAATAACTTGGTATTATTGAACACATTTAGCAAATAATTGTAAAAACGAGATGTTGCAGATAAAATAAAAATCCCAAATATACCTTTACAATTTTATACACCACCTGAAATAACTTTTTAATGTTCATTTGTTAATATTAAATTAAATAACCAGTCTAAAATGCTATTGTTTTAGCAAAATATTTGTCACAAGCTGTGAATAAGTGAAATTTTAAAATAAAAAGGGTTTAATTTTATTCCATATAGTAACATGTTCCATAGTCTGTTTTTGTTTTATCATTATTATTTTATCTTTGTTATTTATTATACATTTACATTAATAGTATTTGTTTTGTATGTATTTTAATTTTAATTGCAGCAAAAGTTGCCAATTTGCGGGGAATAAAGTTACATAAGAGAAATTTTCTTCTTCTTTTTCTTCTTTTCTGAGAGCCGTCTTAATTCACTACCGGTGGCAGCGCAGCCTCTAGGGCTTTTTGTGCCTAATTTCCCATTATCTTATATACCAATCCTCTCATTAGTCTTGTTCCTTCTACAAGTCTGTATAACCCCGAGACTGTTTTTTTAATTTTTTTTATCTTTGTGACAGCTCACGAAGGATTTTTTATATACATATATAATATATGCTAGACATATACATATACATATATGCTCCTAAGTATCAGAGTACCGTAAGTGCAGGGTTTTCCGTTGTTTAACCCATCTTTTTCCCCAGTTCCGTCAACGCTGTCCAAGCACTGAAACATGCAAATATTGCATTTCACAGCACCTTTTAGAAAACGCGGTAGTGCCACCACGGACGTTATTTTAAATAACTACTATCTAAATATGTCTCCCCGGCGGGGAATCGAACCCGGATCGCCGGCGCGGCGAGCCGAGACTCTGACCACTACGCTACCGGAGAGACTGTGATTGGTTGATATATTCCTGTGGGCTCATTTCCGGTTGCCAAATAATGCTTGTCTTTTGTAATTCAATGCTTCACATTCACACAGGATATGGTAGACTGTTTCTTCCCACTCGTCGCACATACTGCAACTTGGGTCCCCATTGTATGAGCCTATCTAGTGTAGGTGTCCTCTTAGCTTATCGTGCTCTGTTAGCAACCCTACTGTTATGCGAAGTCTTTTCCTACTTTGTCTAAGTTGTTCTTCCTTCGTTCTTTTGGATGGGCCCCTTATGAAGCTTTTTTCACGTCTAATTCTACTGAGGTTTCCCCAGTATTCCCCGTGTTTGTTTCGGATCCATTCCCTGATTTGCTGTGCTGTAGGTTTGGTCACTCCAAGGGCAGGTTTTGGTCGAAAGTATGGTGTGAAAGATTCCTGTCTCGCTAGCCCATCCACTTTTTCGTTGCCTTCTATTCCCGAATGTCCTAGTACCCACAAAAGAGTTATTCTGTTGCGTTCTCCCAGGACTTCCAGTTCACTGTACACGCCCGCTCCAGTTCCCAGCCCGGTTTGGAACCATTCGTATACCAGATAATGTCTCCAACTGTGCCGGGGAGATCGGGTTGCTGCCACTCACTTCGATCTAGAATTTTTACCTCGAAGTTTTTGTTGAATGAGTATAGGGAAATTACCTGGTCTGTTCTCTTGTCCATGATGTTGCCGCCAACCTGACTTTTTATGTTATTGTGTCCCAAACTAGCGTAGACACAGTTGGTTTCTGTTGCAGTCGGAAGTAGCTCATTTTTGCCCCTTCCATCACTATGAGGTTAAGGGGTGGAAGGTCTAAGAGACACTCCATGGCTGCTGTTGGGGTTGTTTTAATTGCTTCTGTTATAGCTAAGCAAGCAGGTCTCTGTACCTTGGCCAGTTCTGTAACAGCAGTTATTTGTCGCATTTTTGTCCACCATACCAGTGATGCGTATGTTATCATATGCCTTACCACCATGGTGTATAACCAATAAACCATGTTTGGTTTAAGGCCCCCATATTTTTCTATTAACCTAAGAGTCATCTTCGCTTTTTTTCTTATTTTCTGAAGATGTTGGTTCCAGGTAAATTTAGAGTCAAGGATGACACCCAAATATTTTACCTCTCCTACAATCTTGATTGTTTCACCTTGTAGGGACAGGGGTCCTAAGTCCTCTAGATTTCTCCTTTTAATGAGGCAACTACGGCTTATTTAGAAGGGTTTATGTTTAGTCCCTTCTTTCTCATCCATCCAACTGCGTTTAGGGCCTGTTGCATTGTATCTCTAACAGTGTTGTTAAATTTTTCTTGGGCCATATTGACGAGATCGTCTGCGTATCCTAATGTTTGGTGCCCTTCAAGTTGACGGACATTAAGTAGGTCGTCCATGACAAGGTTCCATAGCAGTTGGGATAGAATTAAAGTATATACTGACCTGCTTTTAAGCATGCAGTCTATCCACCTGCAGCTTGTTGCGTCGATTCCTCTGCGCCTTGACGCGTTTGAGATAGATGCAAAGGATGTGTTGTCAAACGCTTCTTCTATATCTAGGAAGGTAAAAATTAGTACCTACTTGTATTTGAGAGCATAGTCGGCCTTTTCTACAAGCTCATGTTTGTTGTGGTTAGTTAGCGTTGTTTCTGTGGACTCACCCGTTTTGTATGCATGTATGTCATTGTGTAGAGGTCTGTTCGTAAGTGCATTCTTCCTGATGTGCCTACATAAGAGAAATCAAAAACTAATCAAGATTTAGTAAAAGCTTTTAAAACAATTAAATTTTTAAAATAAAATTCAGACACATTATCCAATATTTTTATGTATGAAATAAGCCTTTACTTTTGTAAATAAAGCGGATTTATCATTTTTACTAAAATAACAGAGAGCCAAATAAATTAAATACCTTTTTAAGCCATTTATCTTGACTACAACGTGTGAAAACCCTTAAAAAAATTGATAACATCCTTTTTTTGAAGTCGGTTAATAGGTAAACCTAAATTTCTTTGGTATAACACAATAGGGAATACTGCTGTTCTAATGGCTTGTCATCCTATCTATGCATGGCTAAGTTCCAAATGTGGGTCACGTAACTTTATTAGTTAGCATATAACTAGTCTCGAAAGACAATCATTAAGTTAATTAAGTTCTTAACTAGAGCCATTAAAATAACATATTAAGGTTTATTATAATTAACCATGTCACAAGCGAAGTTTTTATTAATTTAAGATATGTACAGAAAACTATAACTTTTCATTCCTTTTTTATCTTTTTGACAGCCCACGAAGGCTTGTATAAACCTTGAGTACTAAGTACCATAGGAGCCGGTATATTACATTTTTTACCGATTTTTTCCAAAGTTTTGTCATCGCCGTCTAAGTACCAAAAACATGCAAGATATTACATTTCACGGCACCTTTTAGGCAACGTTGTATTGCCACCAATAACTGCTATCTAGACACTACTTCTCATTAAAGTAAGAGTGATTTCATTTAGACGGAGTGGCCAATTAAACGTCGAATACGAACCACAATCAACAATACATGGTGACTCATTTCTTGGGATAAATTTGCTATTTAGGTGGACAACTTTGTTTTAAATGGTTTTCTATGCATGAAGCGAGGGCCGATCTTACAGTATTAAGTTGTTAGGATCAAGTTTTTTTTGAGCAAAATAGTCCCTAGCTTACAGTAAAACACCAAGTTAAACTGAAAAGAATAAAATACTTGAAATCTTCTCAACAGAAAGACTTTAATGTCAGCATGTGTACTATGTTGTACTCATACACCATCAGTAACACCAAAAGAGTGACGCATTTTAACAAACCAAAAAAAAGTTTTCGCCAAAGTCAACATAATAGCCGTAGTGCGCATGGCAGGTTGTTGGGGGGTTCCGACTATTGATGGTGGAGTGCTGCTGAGTCTCAGTGACAGTGGGTGTCAGGTGTGCTCTTCCGTTGGTGGTTGAGGGGCTTCCCTTAGCAACATTTTTTTCGTCTCCTTTCTGTCTTCGTGCTTATTTCTTCCCCCTTTTTACATTTTTCTTTACTTGTTTGCTGGCTTGTTTTACAAGAAAATCTGTAAATTCAGTTTTAATCTTTTATAATTATGTAACACCCAGTGGAGGTTTCCTGGCCCTTTTCTGATATTTTAATTTGTTTAACACCAAACATTGCGTACCAATACTATATAGGCTAACATAATAGGCTGTCGGGTGGCTGCAGCTTCATCTTTGTTTTTTTTTTAATATCTTTATGACAACTCACGAAGGATTATTATATATGTATATTATATCCTAAAGATTATATATACATATATAGACCTAAGTACCAAAGTACCGTGAGTGCCGGGTTTTCCGGTGTTTAACCCATTTCTTCCCAGTTGTTCCGTCAACGTTGTCCAAGCACTGAAACATGCAAATGTTGCATTTCACAGCACCTTTTAGACAACGCGGTAGTGCCACCACCGACGTTATTTTAAATAACTACTACCTAAAAGTGACTCTCCGGCTCTGGGAATCGAACCCGGATCGCCAAGGTGGCGAGCCGAAACTCTGACCACTACGCTACCGGAGAGACTAACGTGACATTGGATGTAGCTTTAGTCAGTCGCATATGATGGCCATCTAGTCCTTTCAATAAAAATTGACAGACAAGGATTAATCAATTTTACAGATTTCTATAAAATAGATAATTTCGCACGTCGTACCGACTAGTGCTGGGTACTTTTAATTACAGTCAATCTTTGAGTAGAAAGATAGGTATTTTCAGTTTATACCTACCTCTGTAGAAGACGTGAAGAACGTTAAATAGAATTTAATATTTAATTTCTAAAAAAGATAATGTAACAAAAGTTCGTTATTAATTTTTAAATAATGTTAAATGTGTGTACAATATACTAGTCCAAAGGTTCCATACAGGATGTCAATTTTGTTAAGGTTTAACTTACTTTGCACACAAGGTAAATTTTTAAAAATGGTTTTACTTAATATCACTAAGATCTTGTACTTCTATTGTAGCCTAAGAAAAATTAAATAAACATTCCAGAAAGCTTGGCGTAGTAAAAAGAGTTTTTCTTTTTCCATTTAAAAAGCCCTCACAGACCGAACCCTCAAGATTATGAGACTTAAATTAATTTAAATATTATTAATTTATTATATTTATATATTAATTTTAAACCGTTTTAATTTTTTTCCTATAAACGATAAAGGGCTTGCACTGAAACATTACCACGTTTCCTCATTGCGATTTAGTTTTTTTTATAGATTGAGCTGCAAATTTATTAGAGTCAATAGATATCTGTTTATATCTTTAGACCTACAGTTAAGTGGTCTTAGTAGGCGAGAAGCCCAAAAAACATTTGTATTAAAATCATTTTAAATAGAAGTTTACGAACATACTCTATTTTTAATGCAGGTAGTAATTTTATACGTAGTTACGAACTTTAAACTTTAAAGGTGGGTTTTAAGAAACTTTAACCAGAAACTTTATTATCGTAAAGGCAAAAGTTTTAAATTAGTGCTGTAAATTTTAACGCAAGCTAATAATATGCTTTATGACCATGGAAGTCTAATTACCCTATAATTTTAAAAAATTATTTTTATTTTTTCTACCTTGTGTTTTTATTATATATATATATATATATATATATATATATATATATATATATATATATATATATATATATATATATATATATATATATATATATATATATATATATATATATATATATATATATATATATATATAATATATATATATATATATATATATATATATATATATATATATATATATATATATATATATATATATATATATATATAAAAACAACATTACTCCCCCCAAAAAAAAAAAAGAATATACGTTTATTGAAAAGGGCTTATAAAAAATATGCAAACAGTGAACGGGAATTTATCTATATGCATAGACCCACATCTTTGCTATGAAACCTTTCTTGATAAACTACAACAGAATATTAATAAATCAAAAAAAACAATTAAATATCAAGCCAAAACAATAAAAGAAAAGAGTGGATTACCACAGAGAAAATTTGGGAAAAATGCATCAACGTGACTCTCTCTATCAAAATCCCTAAATTTCCGGAAAAAAATCTTTAAAACGAATAAAAAATTAAAAAAAAAATAAAAATTTAATTAAAAATCTAAAAGTAATTATTTAAAACAAGTTATTTACAACGGAAAATTTGATAGTAAAAACATGATGGAAAATTTTACGAACTGTGAAGGGAATGATAATAATAAATGGATTAGAAATATAAAAACAAGAAATTGGAAATTTTTTAAATTCTATTTTTTTAAATGTTAAAAACTGGCAAGAAACGAAGACCGTATCCTTTTTGTCCAATATAACAACGAACAATTTTTTTTATCAGTCCTACTAATAATACTGAAATTGTAAAGTATATAGAAGAATTAAAGGAAGGAAAAGAAACTGGAAAAGAGGGCATTGGCAAATCAATAAAACTTATTAAAGAATATAAAAAAACAACCATTAACATACATATTCAATTTATCGATTGAAAGGGGGAAATTTTCCCAGATTTAATGAAAGAAGCTATAATAAAGCCACAAATAAAAAAGGGGACAAAGCCTCAAGGAAAATTACAGGCCAATTTATAATATCCAATTTCAGAAAAATTTTTTGAAAAAACAGTTTTTCGGATTTTTAAAAAGATTTGAATTAATCTCAAACAACCAGTATGGATTTCAAGATCAAAATCAACAATAGATGCCATGAAGGCTCTAACGTCGCAAATGTATGAATCCTTTGATAAATCGAACCTTCGCTTGTAATTTTTTCGATTTAGCTAAGGCATTTGATACGGTGGATACGAGAAATTTTTAAAAAAAGCTAGAAGCAGTGGGGTTAAGAGGAGTAAGTTTTAAACTAATGAAGAGCTATTTAAAAACCCCAAACAATATTAAAAGTATCAAATTATATAAGTGAAGATGAAACTGTGGTTTGTGGTGTTCCACAGGCCACTGTCCTCGGTCCACTACTTTACAATATATATTGATGATATTCTTAGACAGAAATCGGAAGAAAAATTGTATTTTTTGCAGACGATACACTATATTTTATTCAGCTTTACGTGGCCAGAATTAAGAAATAAAGTAGAAGGAGACATGGGCAAAATAAAACCCATTTTGATAGAAATTATGATATATGAAAAAACAAATTTTGGCCCGTATCATCATATAAAAATAATCGCACTTATAAACTTACATATTAAAACCCTGACAATGAAACTACTGCCACCATAAAATCCACCAACAAAATCAAATCCTAGGAATAACTGTAGAAAAGTCATTAAAAATGGATTATCAAATAAATATATTCAAAAACTTAGAGGTTTAAATTTTTTAAGTTTAAACAATTAAAGCTTTTTTTTGAAAGTAAAGCATCAAAAATAATTACAATGCATTGGGAGCCAATCCTGAAAGGGATCTAGTTTGGGGTGGGTAGAAATCATATTTAAAACCCTTGAAAATTTAACAGAAAAGAATATTGAAGATTATTTTAATAAAAACAGACTATTTCCGACCAAACTCTTATTTAGGGGAAAATGGTGTTTACTCAGTCAGAAACTACTGTTACAACTTATTAATACAACAACAAAAGAATAAATAAACACCAAAATAAACCATAGCTTAACACCAGAAGAAGAAAAAAACTTTAAAATTAACTTTAAACATAAGTCGATTGGACAAAGAAATTTCTTGTACACAGCCCCAAAACTTACAATAACTTACCTAAAGAAATTAAAAGAAAAATTATTTTAACAGATATAAAATTAATAAAAACCTGATATTTCAGCAAGGTTGGACGTGTACGAGGAAATTCTTATAATTTTATTCCTACCTAATCACTTTTTATGGAAAACTAGAATGGAAAGATTCCCTTTTGTACTACTTATAGTGCAAGTATTGTGTTTGTAAAAGTACCTAGTGATAGCTTTTGTTATTGGTGTTTATTATTGTTTAATCTTGTATATTTATATCTTGAACATGTTTTGAGTATGATTTTTTTTGGAAAAATTCGGGATGTGGTAATTGGTTCAATAAAAAAGATTTGCATTATTCTGGGGATATTCAGTCATTGGGAATTGTTCAATCGTTTTATTTTGATTTGGGTTTATATAATTTTATGTTATTAATATTATTTTTTTTATACAGGGTGATTCATAAGTCGAGGCGAAAAAAGGGGTCCGTACTCATTTTTTAATTTTAAAAAAATTAAGAATACTTTTTTGAAATTCGCCTTGTTATAAGATATTTGCATTGAAATAGATAGTAAAACAATAATCTAGTCGCTGTATTAAACTATACGTCGTAAAGTGAAAATAAGTGTTGAATACTGAGAAAATTAAAATTTTAATATTAAATTATTATTAGAAAACATATGGTACATAACAACAAATAACATTTATTATTTTCCAAATACAAAATAACAAAGAAAAAGTAAACAAAATTTTAACAAGTGTTCAAAAATTCCCCCATTCTCACGGATGCAAGCATGACATCGTTTATTAATGAAATTTTCACCCCAAAATTTGTTGTAACCGAATATGCTGTACAGCATTTTAATTCTTTCCTGCAATTGTTCAACCGAGTTTATTTGTCGCATAAACCATCTGTTCAAATGGCCCCAGAGATAAAAGTCAAGGGGGTGGGGGTCAGAGACCTTGCAGGCCAACGAACTGCCCATTTCTGCCTATCCATCTTGATTAAATTATTATTCAACCACCTAACAACATTTCTTCCAACGTGTGGTGGTGCACCATCGTGTTGATACCACTTCTGTTCTGTAGGTTGAGGGAAAATTTATCCAGCAAATATTTTCAACTTGTTTTTCCAAAAGTTCCAATTTAAAAATTAGCATTCAATCGGGGGTAGAACTTGGAGAGGAAACAATTTTCCCGTTAAAAATGACACCAGGTGTTGATGCAAAATCTTTGCTGAAATTGCGACCTCTTATTGGGGGAAATTTCTAGTGCCCAAATGTGGTTGTTGGGAATTTTTCCATCTCTGGGAAAATTGATTGTCCGACCACAAGGTCTCTGAATAAACTCCGATTTACATTGTGTTGTTCTAATAACCACTGACAAACGTTGTTCTGTGTCCCCTTTGTTGCAAATTGTGCACGTTTTGCCGATGGTAAGGATGGAGAACTTCCTGATTTAAAGTTCGCGCGAAACTCTGAGTAAGTTGGATACGTGTTGCAATTCGTCAGTACTAATTTCTGGTTGATCAAGAACCGAATCAATTACGCTTCCTCTTGTTGTACTGTATGACTTCTATTACGGCCGTTTTTAGGACGCTTACCAATTCCACATTCGCGAAGTCTTTGAAAGGAGTCAGAAACGCGTTTTGGAAGGTTGCCTTCTTTTGGAAACCTTGCTGATACTCACGACAAGCTGCTAGACCATTTCCGTCACAAAAAACCAATATAAATGATTCAGCATATTCTTCGTTGGTAAACTCCATCTTCTCGTAGCTTTTACAATAACAGATTCAAATGCATTTAACTGTTGACAACTGTCAAATTTAATTTCACATATGGCGTCGGGTTTTAATGCGCTTACTAGTTTAAAGAAGGCTCTTATTTTATTTTTAATTATTTCGTCGGTAAAAGTTTGAAGTAAAATATCTCGGAAACGAAGGCGAATTTCAAAAATAGTATTCTCATTTTCGATTCAAATTAAAAATGAGTGCGGGATCCATTTTTCGCCCCGACTTATGAATCACCCTGTATATTTTACAGTATCATAATTTTGGCTTTGTTCGAATAATAATATATCTAGCTGTTAATTCTAAAGTAGAAATTAAATTTTACTGTTGTTGCCTACAAGTTTATTTTTTAAAAACTTAAGCAGTACAATTAAATGTAATTTTGAAAATTTTGTATTTTAAAGTGTGTAATATATTTTTAAATTTATTATAATTTTCTTGTCCAGTGGCTTCTAAAGAATCCACTGAATCCAAACGGGGTATAAATGATATAGATTATTTGGATTCTCTCAGCATTTCTAGAAAACCCTTTGCCATATAAATTGTAAGGCATATTAGACCGTTATTCTTTATTCGAGGGCTTTTAAAAAATACTAGAATTAAAAAAACTCAGTAAACTATCTGGATGGAACAAAAAAAGGTTGAGAAAAGAGCCAAGTAAGCCTAGGTATCTCATTACAATTGAAATAAAGCTGATACAGGTGAGTGATATAAGCCTCAATAATTAAAAAAAAGGAGGAGTACATGCTAATGACAAAATCAAACTGTTACAAGTAGGTCCCCTAAAAGCCACCTACCAAAAACAACATCATAAAGCCTACACATTTAAAATAATGGTATTTGTGAATTTGGCAATTATTGCAAAACGACACTAAGGATTACTAAGGAACCAATAGGAATATTAATTAAGGAACACCGGATATGTACGGTACCAGGTGAAATTAAGAAGTATAAGTATATTAAACTATGCTTGTTCTTAATGACAGAAAAGTATTATCAAAAAAAATGTAGCTTTGAAAGAAAATAAGATTTAAAAATTTAGCATACATCAACCACCATAATACTAACAAAACTCTTTGCGTAATTACTGAAATCATAATTTATTTTTTAAATAAATTATTACCATTAAAAAAATAAAATGTGCAGAAAGTTGTTATTAAAAGTTAGATTTTAGGTAATTTGCAACCTCTTCCTCACTAGCTATTACTTGAAAATATGTGTCATTTTTAAAAGGTTTGTTTTTTAATAATAAAATTTATAACTTTTGTTAGTTAAATGTTGTTGGCAGCTAATAAACTAGTCTGCAACCTATTTATAATTTAAGGTTTATATATTAACAATATTAAAGGATTTTAAGTTCCATTTTGTCTGGTTGATATTAATATCCATAGAATAACAGTTTTTAAGCAGCAATATTTCACTTTATTTATTAGAATAATACAAAAATAAATAAAATATGCAGTCAATAATTTATAATCTAAAATTTTTTAAACCTCTTTTACAAGATTTTTATTATATTTGCTTTGAAATTTTCGTATTTATTTTTATAACCCATTTGAACAACTAACTAAATCTTCCCAAAAATATAAAGCTATAAGTTTAGGATTAACAAAAATATTCCAATATTTTAAAATTTTAAAACTGTCCTAAGTCATTTATGAACTCTTGACTTCGAAAAATATTTCAAAAGTTTTGCTGTCCCGATTATATTATACGACGCCTACCTTAAAAGTTTTTACTTTCAAAGTAGGTGTTGGCTTACCCAAAGTTTTTAACGTGAAGTTTGCTAACAAACCTCAACTTTAGTTTGAAATACTAATTTTGCAAATTTAAAACGCTAACAGGACTTTCACAAAGTAAAAAGTGTTGATGTTTTAATTTGTCTATACAAATATTATTTGTTTTTAACCAAACACATACTTTCAGACTTTTTGAATAATTTTTTAACCTTTTTACTTTTTTAAAAAGAAAAACTTGTTTTATATTATCAAATAGCAATTAAACAAACAGTTTTTTAAGCGGAAAATAGTTTTTTTTTTTAATTTATTGCTGGTGTACCTATTAACGAATCTTTATTTCCTTCTACATTAAAGGTGTACTAGCCAAGCAACTTTTAAGTTCTTTAAGTATTACAGTGATTTATTCAAAGACTATTGGAAATACAGATGATTTAAATTACATATAAACTATGTGACAACAATATAAACCAGTTAGTTCAATTGTTCTTCCGTTACAGATATACTCGTATTCCGACACTGGTAACAATACTTTGGTGACATAACTTCTTGAATACAGATCCAATCAAAAATCTGAGCGGTGTATATTATCCGGTCAAAATAGACAATCACCCTTGCATAAATTCCCAAGAAGCTAAAAATTTACATGAACGTTAGGGATACCATTATAATGAAATTGTAAAAAGTCCCCATTGATCCCATATGTGCAAAAAAATTTATACGAGTCAAAGTTCGCGAAAATGGGTTTTTGAATTTTTATATATATATATATATATATATATATATATATATATATATATATATATATATATATATATATATATATATATATATATATATATATATATATATATATATATATATATATATATATATATATATATATATATATATATTTATATATATATATATATATATATATATATATATATATATATATATATATATATATATATATATATATATATATATATATATATATATATATAAATTATATTATCGACCTACTAAAATAAAAAGGGTGTGTTTATATCAGGTATGCGGTCTGTGACTAATAAAAACTCATTTGTTTTTATCCCCAATATTTCGTCAACTATTTATTAACTTCATCAGAGTAGCTAAAAAATTATATAAAAAGACCTATAAGTAACATTTTAAATAGTCTTAAAATTAGATAGTACTTACAAACTTAGAGTTAGTCAAATTTAAAAAACATAACAATGCTACACCTAAGCACTTTCAGATGAGGAATGCCAATAAAAATATGGTAAACAATCTTAATCTAGTCGATAAAAAAAAGGGACTGAAACACCAAAAAATAATAAAATATATCTTACAAAAACAATTCACAAAATATACACAATGGATTAAAATTGGTAATAAACTCTATATATACAGTATGTAGCTAAAACAACATGAATTAAATTGATCTTAAAATATTGCAATAAATATTGCTAAGCTGACTAGTATCTGATTTAAAATTAAAACATTTATTATTTCTCTTTATATGGTACATTTCTAGGAATAATCTGCTCTTGTAGTTACTTTCATGTTCTAGAATTTTACTATTAGAATAATCAAAGTGGTTCCCTGTTGTTTGATATTTTCCCCATACGACAGTCGCTCTTATGTTGCGCTATTCGTTGTTTTAACCATTGCGATGTTTGTCCAACATAGCGACCCTCACAACCCAAACATAACAACTCATAAATGACGTTGTTATTATACAATAAAGGTGTTCTTTGTGAATAAATCAAAACTTTTCTTAACATTATATCTGGCTATTTGATTTCTGGAACTTCTTTGAATATCGATATAATTGAGTGTGTTAAATTTCTGATGTAAGGAATTTTTTAAAATTTTATATGTTCATTAGGGTCTTCTGTTGGACCATCATAAAGGTTGGAACTGTATATTAATTTTTTTAAAATATCTTTCGGATAACCATTATTGACAAAGATATCAAATAACTTTTTTAAATTGGTTTGTAAAAGGCTTTCGTGACTAATATGTGTTACTCTTCATAGCAATGACAGTATCATACTTTTGATTGGTGGGGTGGTTTGAGAAGTAATTTAAAAAACTACCCGAAGCTGTGTCTTTTGATACCAATCCAAGATAACCGTATTTTCCGCCGTTCTTATAACTCTAGTGTCCAGAAAAGGTACACTACATTGATTTATTCAAAAAAAAAAAAAAAGGGTTCTGCCAAAGTTTTTGGAATAGACAAAAGCGAAGTTTTAACTTTACATTTAATAAAGTCAAAAAAATAAATATTGACAAATTTATTAGATTAAGTAGAAATGATCCACATAATTTGACTTTATTCTCTAATAATACTAAGTGGTTTAAAAATATATCAAGCGAAGTTATTCCAATCGACATTTCTGACTTTTGTCCCTTGGACCTAAATTTGGAATACAATGTGATAAAAGAATTAAGGTTGATCATTTTTTGGCAGATGTGGAAAATATTATTGATGATGTCCAGCTCAATCAAGAGACATATTACGGGCAAGGGTGACTAATGTGTTTACAAATTTTATTCAGAGTTCTTCAACTGAACAACCTTCTCCACTTAACTCACTGTATAAAAAACAAAAGCCTTTTAAAAGATCATCCAGATTTGTATATTTTGCAATCGGGACAAGGGTGGTTGTACTGTTGCAATGGATAAGGCTGATTATATTTCTAAAACTGAAACCCTTTTTGCAAGATGTTTAACCCTTATAGAATTAAAAAAGACCCAACAACATCAGTTCAAACATCATATAACTATTTGATAAAAACTCTTAAAGAAAATGGGGAAATAAGTGAGCTTGATGCAAAAAAACTTACGATCTACAATTCTTCCTTTCCAAAGTTATATTGTTTGCCAAAAATTCATAAACCAAATATTCCACTACGTCCAATAGTTAGCTCTGTTAATTGTACTACATATAATATTTCAAGATTTTTGGCAAATATATTAAAGGCGACTTTTGAGAATACTACAGATTATAACATAAGGGACACTTTCTCCTTCGTTAATATTATTTCTAACTTTAAATTACCACCTAACTATGTTTTGATATCTCTGGATGTTGTGTCTTTGTTTACTAATATTCCGTTAAATCTATTACTGAAATTTTAGAAAAAGAAATGGGAAAAAGTTGAAAGGTACACCACTATAACAAAAATATTTTTTTAAAGTTAATTAACTTTATTTTTAGTAATCCCTTTTTTAGTTTTAACAATCGATTTTATCGAAAATATTTGGAACACCAATGGATCCCCAATAAGTCCCATTTTAGCAACTATTATACTGGATTATTTACTGATAATGTCATTCCAAGGTTGCCTTTTAGAATCCCATTTATTTACAAGATGTTGACGACATAATTTGCGCTGTTCCAGTAACTGTATTGAAATAACATTAAATATATTTAATTTTTTTAACCAAAATATACAATTTACATTGAACCTGAAAATCAATGTAGTGTACCTTTTCTGGACACTAGAGTTATAAGAACGGCGAAAATACGGTTATCTTGGATTGGTATCAAAAGACACAGTTTCGGGAGTTTTTTAAATTACTTCTCAAACCACCCCACCAATCAAAAGTATAATACTGTCATTGCTATGAAGAACAGAGTAACACATATTAGTCACGAAAGCCTTTTACAAACGAATCTAAAAAAGCTATTTGATATCTTTGTCAATAATGGTTATCCGAAACATATTTTAAAAAAATTAATATACAGTTCCAACCTTTATGATGGTCCAACAGAAGACTCCAATGAACATGTAAAATTTAAAAAAATTCCTTACATCAGAAATTTATCACACTCAATTATATCGATATTCAAAGAATTTCCAGAAATCAAAATAGCCAAATATAATGTTAAGAAAAATTTTGATTTATTCACAAAAGTTAAAGATAAAACACCCTTATTGTATAATAATAACGTCATTTATGAGCTGTCATGTTTGGGTTGTGAGGGTTGCTTATGTTGGACAAACATCACAATGGTTAAAACAACGAATAACGCAACATAAGAGCGACTGTCGTTTGAAAGGAAAAACTCCCGTGCTGTAGTAGAACATTATCAAATAACAGGGCACCACTTAGATTATTCTAATGTTAAAATATTAGAATATGAAAGTAACTACAAGAGCAAATTAATTCTGAAAATGTACCATATAAAAAGAAATAAATGTATTAATTTTAAGTCAGATACCAGTCAGCTTAGCAATATTTATTGCAATATTTTAAGATCAATTTAATTCATGTTGTTTTAGATACATACTGTATATATAGAGTTTATTACCAATTTTAATCCATTGTGTATATTTTGTAATTGTTTTTGTAAGATATATTTTATTATTTTTGGTGTTTCAGTCCCTTTTTTATCGACTAGATTAAGATTGTTTACCATATTTTTTTTGGCATTCCTCATCTGAAAGTGCTTAGGTGTAGCATTGTTATGTTTTTTTAAAATTTTACTAACTCTAAGTTTGTAAGTACTATCTAATTTTAAGACTATTTAAATGTTACTTATAGGTCCTTTTTTATATAATTTTTAGCTACTCCTGATGAAGTTAATAAATAGTTGACGAAATATTGGGGATAAAAAACAAATGAGTTTTTTTTAGTCACAGACCGCATACCTGATATAAACACACCTTTATATATATATATATATATATATATATATATATATATATATATATATATATATATATATATATATATATATATATATATATATATATATATATATATATATATATATATATATATATATATATATATATATATATATATATATATATATATATATATATATATATATATATATATATATATATATAAAATATATATTTCTTTTCAGTTCATATTCCCAAAATTATTATTCAATATTAATATATTAGTCACGCAGACTAATATTTTACCTATATTATGCGTCCAATGATGGATGTGGCAGCGAATTATCTATAGTATAGGGAATAAAACTTTGGTAAATTTTAAAATATATTTATAATAAATGAATAGATATGTAAAATATTTATGTGTTTATTTTCCTGTAATTCAAAATATAGTGATAGCTATACAGTGTCACAAAATAAGTAGGCAATATGTTTGGGACTCATTTTACCAACCAAAATAATAAAGAAAACTTTATAAAACATGTCTCGAAAAATCACCCTGAGATAACTAGATCCTCTTATGAATGGGACACAAAGACACGTTTTACCTAATGTCTCTAGAACCGTTAAAGGTGCAGAAGCTGTTTATTTTATAACTCTGCATGTAGCTGATTTATCAAATAACATACATTTTTTCATAGACGGTTAACACAGGGTGTTGCCTAGTATATTATGCATCAATTTTTTTTGTTTTTGGAACTTTGGTACTTAAGCAACAAATAATAAAAATTTATTTTTTCTAACAAAAAAAGGTATTCTTATTCGACCTTTATAATTTAACCCATTTTGAGTAAAGTCATTTTAAAAACCATCATATTTTGCATCAAAATTAAACTAACAAAAATTCTAATTAAAAATTATCAGTAGTTGAGCATGACTTGACTGGTATTTGTAAAATTTAAAAAATACATGATGCAAATTTTTTTAAATCGGGATTTAACTGATATCTAGTGGTAATCGATATGTATTTTTTTTGCCATTTAAGCCATATGGCTTGTGCAACTGAGATAAGTACCACTAAAGATTTGCCTCAAAAAGTCATATCAGCAGGAAATAAAATGAGACGAAACCTTTTGATTTGGATTGCAAAAAAGTATAAGCCATGGAGCTAGAATGATTATAACAAAAATGGATGTATTTAAACAAATTTTAAAAGACTTAAGAAATTTTATGAGTTTCTAAAGTAAATAGGACTATTCTTTTATTGCAAATAATTCACGTTTTTGGGACATGTATTATAAATAGGTTAAATAACAAAGAAACATTGTTAATCTACTAGATAAAATAAAATATACAAATAATGTTAACACTGTGCAATGTAATTACTTGTACATATATTTTTTTTTCAAAGTGAGCTCAAGCTGTTGAGCTACAACTTTCAAAATAATGGGTATTACTACCATTTCTATAAGGCAACTTTTGGCAGGTATTTTAGTTCAAAATTAAAAAAAAAAGAAACATATAAAAAGTGTTACACACTCACATACATAGTTTAAAAGTCCGTTAGCAGGTGTGCGTCACAATATGAGCCTCTACAACGCGTCAGAAAGGTTTCTTTCTTTTATAATATGTTTATAATCATACATATATTTAAGGATAGTGTTTTTATAGGCGTTTATATTACTAGTACCTGGGTATATATTAAAATTAAAATTGGAAAAAAAATAATTAAAATTTAAAAAAATTACTTGAAAAAAAAAAATTTTTTTTTTTTAGTAAAGGGTTTTTTAATAATTTCATTTTAAACGATTTTTTTAATATTTTTTTAAATTTTTTGGCCCGTTTTTAACCCCGAACATTTTTTTTTAAAATTTTGGGTTAAATCTTAAAAATTTAAAAAAAATAAATTTAAAAAAAAAAGTTTTTGCACAAAAAATTGGGAAAAAAAAAAATTTTTGGTGGGCTTTTTTTGTCAAAAAATTTTCGTTAAAATTTAAAATTTTTTAAAAAAAAATTTTTTTTTTTTAAATTTTAAATTTTTTTTTTTTAAACCTTTAATTTAAAATTTTTTAAGTATTAAAAAAAACTTTAAAAAGTTTTTTAAAATTTGGGGAAAATAGGTTATTTTTTTTGAAAAAAAAAAATTTTTTTACATCAAAAATTACTATTAAATTGTTAAAATTGTTAAAAAAAATTTTTTTAATCCAAAGGGAAAAAGCATTTCAATCCCTATTCCGTTAAAGTTAATCCCCCAACCCGGGACTTAACCCCTGTCCCCCCTATTTGCAAATATGGGGCCCCTTGATTTATAAAACTCGAAACTTTGGACTAGGCTTTTTCCAAATTAAAATTGGTTCATAAAACGTAGCGGTTTTTTTTGCGGCAATTGTAATTCTAAAAGCCCCAAATGAAATTTAAATTTTGAAAATTTTGTGTTATTTAGAAAAAAATTTCCATTTAAAAAGGGTTTTGAAATTAAAAACCATTTTTAAAAGAAATAAAAAATAAAAAATACATTTTTTTTATTTTTTTTTTAAAATTTTTTAAAAGTTTATTATCTTAAAAACAATTTCAAAACCAAAATCTTATAATTTTTCTTAAAATTTCAAATATATTTTTTAAATTTTTTTTAACAATTTTTTTTTATTTTTTTTTTTTAAAAAAAATTTTTTTTTTTAAAGAACAAAAATTTTTTCAAAAGGATTGTTTTAAAACTTTTTTTAATAAAAAAACACCCAAAAATTTCAAAAACTTTTATTTTTTGGAATCAACTTTTTATTTCATAAACCCTTGGGGTTAAACTTAAAAAAGGAAATTTAAAAAAAAAAATTTTAAAAAAAAAAAAAAATTAAAAATTTTGGCTTAAGTTATATATAGAGTAAAGGAAGCTAATTTGGAATACTGTCGGTAATTTGGAATACCTCTTTATCTCACATACTATTACCGACATCTATCTAAAAACATCTGAATCAGGTTGTCTGCATGGCCGGTAACAAATATAGCGTGGCGAAGAGTTCGCTATCTACTTTACGTCACGTTGGTTGTCATTTAAGTGAAAGTGTTGTCCGTAAAGTTTTTCAAGTAAGTATATTATCTGCTTATATCTCGATAAAAATTTGTCATCATGTGTTTTTACAAGTAGAGCTCTATAGTTTGGTATGTTATTTATTGAAATTTGTGCTTATTTTGAATTAATTCTAAATATTTTTATAAATAAAAAAAAATAAATAAAATGGGGTTATGTTGCCAATTTGGAATACAACAGGTGTAGTTAATTTGGAATATTCCAAAATATGTGCATAATGGTAAATCTGTCGATTTTTTAATGACATGAATGAATTTGATACCTAAAAGATCATTTATGATTTAAAAAACATTCTATTAACTTAGGTTTACTCCCTTTAACTTAAATAGATACTGAATAAACGAAAGCTCATTTTATTTTTTTATTTTTTTTAAGAATGTCTACTCCGTCTCCAAAATACAAAAAACGAAGGAAGTATAATCCTGAAGATATGGCTGCTGCAATACTAGCTGTTCAAGAAAAAAGAATGGGGTATTTGAAGGCAGCACAGAATTATAATGTACCTAGAACTAGCTTATTTCGGCTTGCAAAAGAAAAAATTATTACGAAAGACGATATCAGTGCAAGAAAAATTGGTCGTAAGCCAGTATTTGATGAAACTTTTGAGAAGTTACTGGTAAAATACGCCCTTCTTATGGAAGAAAAATTGTATGGCTTGACCCAAATGGATATGCGAAGACTAGCATATCAACTTGCTGTTAAAAATAACGTGCCGCATCCGTTTCATGATGAAAGAGCTGGCAGGTACTGGCTAAAGGGATTTCTCTCAAGGCACAAGCAAATTTTGTCAATGCGAAAACCTACTGGTACCTCTTTTGCTAGAGCAAATGGATTTACAAAAGCCAACATGGATGGGTTTTATGACAATCTCGAGAAGGTTTATGAAAAAGGATTCACAGCAAGTAGGATATTTAATGTAGATGAGACCGGGCTATCTATTGTCCAAAGCAGGTGCCCAAAAATTATAGCTCGACGTGGCAAGAATCAGATTGGCGCCCTGACATCCGCTGAAAGAGGCTCGCTCATTACAATTGTGACTTGTATGAGCCCAGCTGGAATCTTTGTGCCGCCAATGATGATATTTCCCAGAAAAAATATGAGCGATCTTTTAATGAAAGGAGCACCTGTAGGATCAATCGGAAGAGCACATCCTTCTGGCTGGATACAGACTCATTTATTCACACAATGGTTCCAGCATTTTATTGACTATGTAAAACCGACTGAAGCCTCCCCAGTGCTTCTCTTATTTGATGGACACTTCAGTCATACAAAGAACATAGAACTTATAGAAAAAGCACGAGAAAATCATGTGACCTTAGTGTCGCTACCCCCACACTGCACGCATAAAATTCAACCCATGGATAAAGCCTTTATGGGACCCTTAAAGACCTATTACAGTGAGGAAATACGTATGTGGTTACGCGCAAACAACAGACCATTGTCACCTTACGATATTGCTGAATTATTTGGAAAAGCATATCGCAAATGCCAGACAGGAGAAATAGCAGCCAAAGGCTTTAGTGTCGGTGGAATTTATCCGTTTAACAGGTACGTTTTCAAAGAAACAGATTATCTCGCAGCTGCTCAAGAAGCAACGGATGGTATTTCGGAAGAATTACTAGAACAGGATCAACAAAATTTTACTGCAAATATCAGAGAGCTACCTAACCTACCTCCAGTAACTTCAAAGCCACGTAATTCAACCCTAGATAGTCCACAAGTTGAAAGTGATATGTCCAATCGGTCGCCTTCCCTATTACAACTACAAAATTCTTTAAATATTTCGCCAGTCAACAGAGAACAATTAAACTATGAATCAGCAACGACCTCAAAACCACCTAGTCCACAAGTGTCAAGAGAAACACTGACCCAAAGTCCTTCAATCCAGCTCTCAGATCGTTTTATTCTACCAGAAAAAGAAAATCGTCCAGGTCCTTCTCACAGCAGTCCCATTGTAACACCATTTCATATCTCGCCAGTTCCTATATCTAAGAAACGTACATCTAATCGGGGTCGCAAGGTTGGAAAATCTGAAATTATTTCAAGTTCTCCTTATAAAAGGGAACTGGAAGAAGCAGAAAAGAAAAGGACTGCAAAACTGAAAAAAGTTACAGAAAATGAAAATTTGAACCAAAATAAAGGCAAGGGACAAGGTAAAGGAAAAAGTAAACAGAATATTAAGGAGACAAGGAAACATACAGCTAAGGCTACTAAAAGAAAGATATTATGTAAAGAAAGCACAGACTCTGATAGTGATGGTGAATTCATATCTGATAAGTCAGAAGATGAACTAACTACTTATGATAGTGTGAAACGACCTACGGAGGAAGATTGTGCATGTTTCTTTTGTGATGGAAAATATACAGAAGATACAAGGGGAGAGGAGTGGGTGCAATGTTTTATATGCGAAGGCTGGGTTCATAGTGAATGTGCTGGCTATGACTCTGGATGTTACGTCTGTGATTTCTGCAGAGATTAATAGATAAACAATATATAATTTTTAAATATAATAAATATAAATAGTAGTACATAAGTAAAAAAAGAAACAGTAAAAAGGTGCAATAGATTTAAACATAACAGTACAAAAATGTAAAATTCAAAAGTGAATGTAATTTGGAATACCCTAGTCCAAATTACCTTCACCCTTGCTAAGATTGACCACTTTGCGATTTTACAAATAAACCAAAATTTGTTGCATTTAAAGGAGAACAAGGCTGTTGACTTTAATAACGTTTGTAATAAATAAGTTTCACTGACGCTTTATGTAGTTTCCATTCTTATATCTATAAAACACATGGTTATATAATGTTTTTAAAAACTAGTATTCCAAATTTGCTTCCTTTACGTAGTTGGAAGTTTCTTTGATTTCGTTCGTATTTTTAGAGATATTCGCCGAAAATGTTTTTCTATTCAAATGAGTGATGAAAAACTACTTTCTTTGTGTTAGCTTAAGGAATTTGACTGGCATATATATTTTCGTAAACAATTTAAATTGTATACAATTGTTTGTACCAAAATGTGCATCTCTTTCAGCTACTAGAGCTAAATTAAATATTTCTCGGTGTCAGTGTTAGATTGACTTATCTATGTAAAGTTTAAGTGATTGGTAAGAACAGTACAGGACTGGCCTTTAGATAAAAGTGTTGCAAGAAAAAGCGAATAGTGGATGGATTTGTAAGGAAGTTGCTGCTTAAAAAGATAACAGACAAATTAATTGATAAGAGGCGATCAATAATCCATAACATGTCACAGAAGTGGCAAGTGATACCGGATGCCCTAAAAACTGTAAAAAAATTCTTAATTTCACGTTGAAGTTTCTAATATTTATAGTGATAAAAATTAATCTCTTATTGTATCGTAAAGTTAATAGATTTATGCCTCATAAACTCCGTAAGGCGTGTACGGGTGTCTAGTAAAATTTAAATAATTTTCTAACTAATTTAAAGTGACTTTTTTTCGAATTTTTAAACAAATTTTGTAAACCTTCTCTTAAAAACAATCGGATCTGCATAATAACAGACAGCCAAGCGTCACTAGGGGCACTAGTAAACCCCAGGGTAACGTCTAAGCTGACATGGGAATGCCAAAAAGAACTGGAAGTCCTGGGAGAACGCAACAGATTAACTCTCTTGTGGGTACCAGGACATTCGGGAATAAAAGGCAACGAAAAACCGGATGAGCTAGCGAGACAGGGATCATCCACACCATACTTTGGGCCAGAACCTGCCCTAAGAGTGACCAAAACCACAGCACGAGGGCAAACCAGGGAATGGATCCGAAACAAACACGAAAAATACTGGGGAAACCTCAGTAAAATGAGACATTAAAAAGCTTCATAAGAGGCCCATCCAAAAGAACGAAGGAAGAACTACTCAGACAAAGTAGGAAAAGACTTCGCATAACAGTAGGATTGCTAACAGGGCATGATAACCTAAGAGGACACCTACACAAGATAGGCTCATACAATGGGGACCCAAGTTGCAGAATATGCGACGAGGGGGAAGAAACAGCATACCATATCCTGTGCGAATGTAAAGCATTGAATCACAAAAGACAGGCATTATTTGGGCAACTGGAAATGAGCCCACAGGAATATATCAACCAACCAGTCTTGGGGTTATACAGACTTTTAGAAGGAACAAGACTAATGGGAGGATTGATATAAAAGGCAATGGGAGATTAGGCACAAAAAGCCCATGAGGCTGCGCTGCCTCCGGTAGTTAATCAAGACGGCTCCCAGGGAAGAAGAAGAAGAAGAAGAAGAAAAACCCATCTCTTACATTTTTGTTAGTAAAATTAAGCTTTGATAGCGTTGTGAACAGATAATATTGTCTTTAGATAATAAGTTATGTTTAAATCTTTCTAACCTCTTGACAAATTAATTACGGCTACCAGTGCCAAATAAAATAGTAATTTCGATTTTTTTTGCTTTGAGAATTTTAAAAAGTCAAATTACATTTAACAAAAATTTGTCAGTGGAAAATTTTTCACTTTTTTAGAACCTGTGTAATAATAAAGTTGAATTGGGTTGGTGATACGTCCATTGGCGTATCACAAGAATTTTTGAAATATTATTGCATTAAACTTATTGTAAATAAAACTTGTGTATTGTTACCTAATTCGTAGTAGAGCATCCAAACCTTGATTTGCATTTATTGGATTGCAGTTTATATTTAGCCGCTACCGAAGTTTGTCGGCAACTACTTATGATGCTGAGGCGTAATGAATTACGTTTTTCATTCAGATATCAAAATAATTTTAAATTTGTAAAACAACGACAAATCGACACCGCCTAAATAAGTAGTACATTTGGTTTTTCCATATTTTGACTTACGGATTTTTTCCTTATTTAAAGTTATAGTCAAAAGCCTATAAAGAAAAAGTCCCGCTATATTTTACTAAGTCTTAACTGATTAAATTATTTTTTAATGCAAAGTGGCTAAGTTATCTGTTATCATTTACCAGAATAAATTTTAATAGATTACAGCAAGAACATTTAAACTAACTAATATTTCGAGAAGTTACACCAAATTAATGCTGATGTTGCCATAATTGCTTTAGGCGCAGGGCTCACCCCTATAAAGTTTGGTCTTGCAGCTTAACAAATGGGGGTATATATTAAACTAATTGGTTATATTTGTATTTATTATATTGCAGCTATAGCTCTTTAAATTTAGGACGTGTTTTTCTCAGAAAAATGAGATTTTAACCAATATTTATTAACCAACGTTGTTTAAAAACAATTTTGATCACGTTAAAAAAGGTCTTTTTAAATATAATATTGTTCAGTAAAAATGTCCGTACAAAAAAACAGGCAGCTATGAGCCGTTGCTATGGGGCTGTTGTCATAATAAAAGAAAGTTGTCATTACACTGAGAAAAGTCGAAAAAAATAAAAAAAGGAAAATACTTATTTTGCGTCTAAGTGTCGGAAAGAAACATTAAAAATATTGTTAAAACAAACACTAGTATAACAAGAGATCCCCAAAGGACATATACAGTACCATAATTAAAGGTCACGTGGATTTGTGCGGACCAACGAACTTAAGGACTAGAATTAACGCAACGCCAGTTTGTAGGTAGGGTGTTTGGTATAGTGATCTGTTTGTTTTTGTTTTGAAAAAATTAAAAAAAAAACATATAAAAAGTGTTACACACTAACATACATATAGTTTAAAATTCCGTTACCAGGTGTGCGTCACGATATGACCCTTTACACCGCGTCAGAAAGATTTCTTTCTTTTATAATATGTTTATAATCATATATATGTAAAAGAGAGTTTTTTTTTAGGGTGTATATCACTAGTTTACCCGGATATATATGTAGAAAGTGTACACAACTTAGGCAAAAGAAAAAATACTTCAAAATTCAAAAAAATTCCATCCTATGTAAAATAAATAAAATTTATTTTCTTTTTTAGTAAAACGTAAACAAATTGCCAGACCTCAAAAACCAAAATCTGGAAATTCCTTGAAAATGTAATAAAATTATTGAATATGAACAGCAATGAATTTTAGCTTCTAAAGTAAATGTCATATCTGCCCACTTCAATAATAAAAAAAAATAGTTTTGGGCTTTTAAAAAATTTTTAATAAAAAAAACGATTTATTCCCAAAAAATTGAAAAAATTATTTTTCCGGTTTGTTTTCATTTTTAAATAAATGTTGCCTGCGTGTGTTTAAAAAAATTTTTCCCCCCGAAAATTTTAAGAAAAAATTTTTTTTTTATTTCTACCCAAGATTTTTGTGCAACCAAGTTTTAAACTGTTTTGTACAAACTTAAAGAATCTTTTTTTTTTTTTTTTTTTTTTTTTTTTTTTTTTTTTTTTTTTTTGCATTTGACTTCTATACAGTGTAACTTTTCATTTGAGAATAAATGGAATAGGTTTTCTTGTAATCTAACCCGTTAAATAGTATTTTTTTAGTCGCATGTTTTCTATCACAGCACTATTTTTACAGTCTGTCGCAATTTGGAGATACTTTTTTAAAGGTTTTTTTAAAGTCCAAATTAAGTTGAGGTAGGCTGTCAAATTTAATAGCTCTTATGTTAATACGTAGGTTTGGAATGCCGATATTAAAATAGAGTGCGATTTCTAAATATAGTGGTTTTGTCCTACAGAAGTTTTAAAATATATTTTTTAAATTTTTTTAAATGCAAGATAGATTTGCGTTGAAATCCACTTTACCCAAAATTTTAGGTTGTAATAAGGAAAGTGATGATTGTAAATAAATTATGGTTATTTTTTTAAGTAAAATTTTGTTATTTAATATCTTTCAAACGACAAGTAAGAAAAATTTAAAATTAAACATTAATATTACTTAATATGCGCTTTAAACATACTTTGAAAAAACATGTTTCGATTTTAAAAAAATAATTGATAATGTCTTTAATAAGCAACATACTGTTTAAATATTTTATTCATAATAAATAGCGAAACTAAAAATATTAATCGTCTGGTCAAAATATTTCACAAAAAAGTAACTTCTTTTTATTGACACAACAAGCCAAGCACGCTTGTTCAGGAATATATTTTTTTCTTAAAAATGGTGGCAGACTTGCTATCGAAACGTAGATAATTGTTAAAATTTATTGGGGCTTTTTTTAAAGGGTTTTTCCCTTTTTTTTTGGGG